>SJYC01100389.1:0-48364 GCA_006408675.1 Madoqua kirkii
TCTGGTAGATTCATCTTCCAGAATATGAATTAAGATGTCTAAATATTAAAGCATGGTATTAGTTTCTTTATTACCTGATGGTTCCACCTATCATAGTTAATCTTGTATTTTTCTTAATTTTTATTTGTATGAAATTATGACTACTGGGAATTTTGCATGAATCTAATTTAATGAAGCAAAAAGAAAACCTTTCATTATGCATTTATGCTTAATGGATAGAATGCCTGTGCCTATACTTTTAAAATTTAGATGTGAAAGTGTTGTGAAACATTAATTTAGTGATATAGGCCTAGTCCTTCTTGATAGAGACTAACAGTTAAAACAATTGTAATAATAGCACCTTCTGGGCTTCCCTGGTGGCTCAGTGGTAAAGAATCCACCAGCCAATGCATGAGATGGGTTCAATCCCTGATTGGGGAGGTCCCATATGCTGCAGAGCAAAAAAGTCTGTGAGGCACAACTACTGAGCCTGTGCTCTAAAGCCTATAAGCCACCACCTTTGAGCCCTCATGCCATATCTACTGAAGTCTGCATTCTAGAGCTGCTACCCTGAAACAAGAGAAGCCAAGGCAATGAGTCCATACAGTACAACTAGAGAGCAACCTCTACTTGTCGCAGCTAGAAAAAAGCCCATGCAGCAACAAACACCCAGCACAGCCAAAATAAAGAAAGAAAATCACGAAAACATCTCCCACTATTAAAAAAGAATTGTAGCTTCTGCTTACTGCAAAATTAGAAGCTGTTAAGCATTTTTCCCAAATACTTTTCATACTGAAAATTGGAATTAAAATAGCTTACCATGTACCAGGCCACTCTGGTATTTAACATATATGCTCAAACTACTGCACAATTGCGCTAATCTCACACGCGAGTGAAGTAATGCTCAAAATTCTCCAAGCCAGGCTTCAGCAATATGTGAACTGTGAACTTCCATATGTTCAAGATGGTTTTAGAAAAGGCAGAGGAACCAGAGATCAAATTACAAACATCCGCTGGATCATCGAAAAAGCAAGAGAGTTCCAGAAAAATATCTATTTCTGCTTTATTGACTATGCCAAAGCCTTTGACTGTGTGAATCACAATAAACTGTGGAAAATTCTAAAAGAGATGGGAATATCAAACCATCTGACCTGTCTCTTGAGAAACTGATATGCAGGTCAGGAAGCAACAGTTAGAACTGGACATGGAACAACAGACTGGTTTCAAATAGGAAAAGGAGGATGTCAAGGCTGTATATTGTCACCCTGCTTATTTAACTTCTATGCAGAGTACATCATGAGAATGCTTAGCTGGAAGAAGCACAAGCTGGAATCAAGATTGCCGGAAGAAATATCAATACCTCATATATGCAGATCACACCACTCTTATGGCAGAAAGTGAAGAGGAGCTAAAAGGTCTCTTGAGGAAAGTGAAAGAGGAGACTGAAAAAGTTGGCTTAAAGCTCAACATTCAGAAAATGAAGATCATGGCATCTGGTCCCATAACTTCATGGGAAATAGATGGGGAAACAGTGTCAGACTTCATTTTTTGAGCTCCAACATCATAGCAGATGGTGGCTGCAGCCATGAAATTAAAAGACACTTACTCCTTGGAAAGAAAGTTATGACCAACCTAGTTAGTATATTCAAAAGCAGAGACATTACTTTGCCGACTAAGGTCCGTCTAGTCAAGGCTATGGTTTTTCCTGTGGTCATGTATGGATATGAGAGTTGGACCGTGAAGAAAGCTTAGTGTCGAAGAATTGATGCTTTTGAACTGTGGTGTTGGAGAAGACTCTTGAGAGTCCCTTGGACTGCAAGGAGATCCAACCAGTCCATTCTGAAGGAGATCAGCCCTGGGTGTTCTTTGGAAGGAATGATGCTAAAGCTGAAACCACCTCATGTGAAGAGTTGACTCATTAGAAAAGACTCTGATGCTGGGAGGGATTGGGGGCCGGAGGAGAAGGGGACGGCAGAGGATGAGATGGCTGGATGGCATCACCGACTCAATGGACGTGAGTCTGAGTGAACTCCGTGAGTTGGTCATGGACAGGGAGGCCTGGCATGCTGCAATTCATGGGGTCACAAGCGTCAGACATGACTGAGCGACTGAACTGAACTAAACATATTTAATGTTTCACAGTTTATTTTGATCCACACAGTCAAAGGCTTTGGCATAGTCAATAAAGCAGAAGTAGATGTTTTTCTGGAACTCTCTTACCTTTTCAATGATCCTGTGGATGTTGGCAATTTGATCTTTGGTTCCTCTGCCTTTTCTAAAACCAGCTTGAACATCTGGAAGTTCATGGTTCAGGTATTGTTGAAGCCTGCTTGGATAATTTTGAGCATTACTTTGCTAGTATGTGATACGAGTGCAGTTGTGTGGTAGTTTGAGCATTCTTTGGCATTGCCTTTCTTGGTGATTGGAATGAAAACTGACATTTTCCAGTCCTGTGGCCACTGCTGAGTTTTCCAAATTTCCTGGCATATTAAGTGCAGCACTTTGCCAGCATCATCTTTTAGGATTTGAAATAGCTTAACTGGAATTCCATCACCTTCACTAGCTTTGTTTGTAGTAATGCTTCCTTAGGCCCAGTTGACTTTACATTCCAGGATATCTGGCCCTAGGTGAGTGATCACACCATCATGATTTTCTGGGTTGTGAAGATCTCTTGGACTGGAAGAAGATCCAACCAATCAATCCTAAAGGAGATCAGTCCTGGGTGTTCATGGAAGGACTGATGTTGAAGCTGAAACTCCAATACTTTGGCTACCTGATGTGAAGAGCTGACTCGAAAAGACCCTGTTGCTGTGAAAGATTGAAGGCAGGAAGAGAAGGTGAGGATAGAGGATGAGATGGTTGGATGGCATCACTGACTCAACGGACATGGGTTTGGGTGGACTCTGGGGGTTGGTGATGGACTGGGAAGCCTGGCGTGCTGCAGACCATGGGATAGCAAAGAGTCTGACATGACTGAGTGACTGAACTGAACTGAACATATTTAATCATAACTTCTACTCAGGATTAAGATAATTATATTGTCCACACTTTACCCAGGGCAGAGAGAGGCACAAAGTCAGTTGAGCCAAGATTTAAACCCAGACTCTCAGATCCCAGAGCTTTATCTTTATGCTTTTTTCCCCCCCTTGGGCATGCTGCATAACAGCCTGATTAGTTTGTTATTTCAGTCTCCTTTTGCATATAAATACAAAGAGGTTCCGGTAGAGTACAGGCCACTCCAAAATCCCCCTGACTGCTCAGTTCTAGAGCTCAGATTTGAACCTCTCCCTGTTTGATAGAAAAGCCTGTGCAATACCCAGAATGCTAGTGAAAAGATCCAGTGATGCAATGTGAGAGGAGAAGACTAATTTTGCGTTTCCAGATGAGGCCAGTCTTCTGTTCCCAATTCTCCACTCTCCCTGTTCTGTCCCACAACTAGTGGAAACTTGACACATCCTCTACATATCACAGTTGTGAAGACGTAGGTTTCTCATTAATTAAAATATAGCAGAACTTGATATAAAGAAACTATCTTTCCAAAAGATTTGGTAATGTGTCTCATTCACTATTTTGTATACTTGGATTAATGAATCAACACTCAAAATTGGTAGTTAATCATAATCAGAACAAAGGTGATAAGAACAAGATGTCCATTTAATTGATGATATCTCATACTATCTATCTTAGTTTCATTATTAATGACCACTTTCTAACTTCCTCAGTTCAAGAAGTTACTAACAACATTACCCTGATACCCTTAAAGTTGATGTTCTAGGCTTCTTTTTTTAAATATTGTTTTACTCTCCTATCCTACTATATTAGTCCGTAGTGCTATAGTTTAACATGGTTTTCAATGCACATCTTCTGCAGTACCTGTTGAACAGAAAGAAAATACTGGATGCTTTCTTTTCAAAAGTAATTCCCTATAGCTCCTAAGTTCACATCTATTAAATCGGCAATTCCTGCACATACCATCTGGGCTCAGCTAGCCTGTAGAAACCAACTGTCATATAGCAATCAGATGTGTTGAAACAACTTTAAAGACTATGAGTTTCTCTCTGTCATAGTTAAATGATCCCTTTTACCCACTGCTAAAAATATTATATGCCTCCTGACTTTATTTAATTGTTCTCAAAGAGCAATTTTGTAGACTGTCATTGTCACTTAAAAGTTTTTGAAGAGCCATCTCTCAAGCAGAAACTGAAATGATGAAGCCCAAAAGATTAGCATACAACCTCAAAGAGGAGTGTTTCTAATGAGGTCAAGTCACATAGTGCTATTGGCTTCATATCCAGCTGTGAGAATCAAACTCAGAAGCTCCCTCCCCAAGCTCCACCCTTCCTGAGAATCTTCTTCCAGGACAGAATATCAATTTCTCAGCAGCTCAGTTACAGGAGCATATAGACCCTGAGGTTAATTTTTGCCTGGATCACGCTCTATGGCTTTACTCAGTCTAAAATTTGGTGCCAAAGAATGTTTAATGAGTTCCAAAGAGGCAATCACTAGCACAGAAGTGAATTTAAATTTCACACTAATGCCAGCTAGTGCTTCATGGGCAGAACTGCAGCCAACCAACCTACATTTTATGGCTGTCTTTTCCTCATTTGCATTTGGATTTTCTTTTATGCCACTAGCACCTCAATTTGTTTTTAAAGCATGTTGTTCCAAAGTACAGGTTTTAATATTCTATATAGATATTTGATTTTTATTTAGTAGAAGGATTTCCTGATTTTATATAATGCACACTAATTCTCTGCCCCTCCCTGACCCACCTCCAATTCTCTTCACTTCCACTAAGAAATGAAAGAGAAAATGCAATTGGATAAACTGTAATCTGGCAGGGGACAATGAATTTTTCCTGATTACAATAAAAACAAAATAAGACCCATATATCTTGTACTTTATTTTGCCATTGTTGGCCATTATGGTTTAAAGACCACTAATCAATTTCTTAGGCATTCCAAATGTCAAAAAGGGAGTCCAAATGATAGATTAGAGGAAATATACCAAGTGCACATAAGCCTCACAGCCAGGCATGCCAGCACCAGGCTGATGATAATGTTCACTGTGCTCAAACTGAACAGTTTTCTTAAAATGTTTTCCTAAAACAGCTTGTACATGGCTTGTACCTCCTGCAAAATGATAAGAAAGCAAAAAAAAAAAAAAGTTACCTTTCTAATCCTGACCTGGTACTACTGACTTCTCTTTAAAAGGATTCAGTAATAAGAATTCATATAGTGATTCCCTAAGGCATGGGCAAAGTCTGAAAATGTCATCATTTTACTATGAGATATTGAGTTCAGATCTAAAATGGTAGAATAAGGAGTCATATAGAAAATTAATGTGTTTTGAGTCATTTATTCATGTTTATCTTATACCTAATAAATACATACTGAATATCATTCTATGCCTAACATTATAGCAATCAGTTGAGATGACAAAAATCCTTGGACACTGAGTACATTAACAAGGCAATAGGTAGGGACAGAGAACTAAGCCAGAGGAAAGAAAATCCCAAATAAAAAACAGTTAGGAATATCTAGTTTTGTACCCTAATACTGGCAAGGAGTCTGCAATCCTAGGTACTGCTCTACCTGACGAAGTATCTCCTCATCATACCAACTTTGATCCCACCAGTAGGTCTGGTCTGCTCTAAGCATAGCTACATCTGTGCTGGCTGAATTAGGCTGAGCACAGAGCTGAAGGAAGCAAGTATGAATACGTGTCACTGGAAGTTAGCACAGGGCCTGATTCCCTGCCAAAGGCTTTCAACAACATGGGAACAGGTGGGAAGGGAATAGTCTCCTGTTGTAAGCCAAGACTATAAGTTTTTACATAAGAAGTTTGGGAAGTACATTTTATTGCATACCACCATATGGCTACTCAACTGGCACACTTGAGAATTTCATGGTGCTATATGTGCTCAGTTCAATCATTTCTCTGAGATATATTCATTTAAGACTTTGAGCATAATTCCATCAGAGTTATAATTCCTTTAAACATCAGCATTTAACTAGCTTAATGAAACAGGATTCACTAGTTGTTTTCCATGAGTTAGCCCCTGTTTCATTACTTTGAGAATACTTTTGCCTCAAGGGTTTAGGAAGATTTTTCCTCCTCCTCTGCAGGCTCCTCTGTCTTCTCCTTTTCCTCCACCTCCTACTTTGGAAGAAGAAGGAGAATAAGATGAAAGGAGGAGGAGGAGGAGGGGCTGGGATGGGGGAGAGAGAGGGGGAAATGAAGGGAAGAGGGAATATTCCCCTAAAAACAAGTATGAAAATCATCCCTCCTTAAGGCCATAGTGAGGGGTGAGGGATGCTGACTTTTAAAATAGGGAATTTTAATACAAAAGGGAGAAAAAAAAATTTTTTAAATTAACTGACAGCAGATGTAAGGCAAATTACTGAGACAGCTTTGAAATCAATATAATCTAGTGATAGAGGCTTTTGTCTGGATTTTCAGAATTTAAAAAAAAGAAAGAAAGAAAATACCCTCCTCAAGCATGCTCTCAGTACCATAATCTTTACAGCCCTGTCTTAGCATTCCTCCCAACTGTATTTAACACAAAGTAACCGATTAATGCCAAGACACTGTATGGAAGAGAAAAGCATTCAAATGATAGTAAATCCAAAAATATGTTGCTTGATATTGACCCCGTGTTCTTTGTGTCTTTAATTATATTTTTCTTAATTCTATTATGAACTATTCCAGGTTACTTGACAGGGAATTCATTCGAGAGTAAACCAATTTGGCAAAACACAAATGCTTTGAAAGAAGGAAATTACTGTGAAGCGAAAATGTCAATGATAGAACTTATTCTAGGCTCTGAATATGAAATCAAATATATCAAATACATTTTTTTCTTTTCTTATTGGATATTTCCAGTCCATTGAGTTTAAGACATAATTCTATTTCTCCACAAATTATCAAGCTCAAAATCAAAATTCCTTTTCACTAGGGTTTTGCATAATTCAAAATATATTGTTTTTATACTTGGGTAGAAAGTGATGAAGTAAGGAAATGCATGTGGCTATTTACTTAACCCATATTTGTCATGCATTTACGATGTACACAGAAGTAGGTACTATTGAGTTTGTACAGATGAATTAGTGATGAAACCTGTTTCTAAGGAACAGCTGTAGAAGAGATAAGACCCACACATAAAAAGAATACAAGTAATAAAATATTTTTAAAGTGGTTTCTGATTAAATGCTACCAATGATCAGAGGACAAGTGGTTATCTCCACCTGGGCTCAGGAGAACTGGAGATTTTCAGAAGAACTGGCATTTAAGGAAGGCCTTGGTAGAGTAAAATTAGAAACATGGATTTCAGGGAAGGTAAATCTAAGTGAAGGAAAAAGATAACCTAGCTGTGGAGACTGGGGACTATTCTAAAAACTGACATTATTACAGAGGACACAATAGGCACAAATCGCTATTCTCAAGGAGTTTATATTCTAGGATGGAAACAGAAAACAAATATGATGAGTAGGTAAATTATATAGTGCACTGGAAGGTGACAAGTGCAATGCAGAAAAGTAAGGCTAAGTAAGGAGGCTGGGGAATGTGGTTCCTGTTTTAAATGAGATAATCAGGGTAAGCCACAGCACAGACATTTAAACAAGGTGATGAGAAAGCAAGCCCAAAGATCACATCAGAAGAGCTGGAGCAGAAGGGGAGCGTTGGTTGATGAAGTTGGCAGAAGCAGGATAGACTACAGAGGACCTCAAATGCCAGCTAGGGAATTTGGATTTCATTTTATAGACACTGGGGAGATGTTAACAATTTTGAAGATTAAAAAAGATCTGGGCTGTGCTTTATGTTGATGACTATAGCAGATATTTTAAATGGAAAAGAGAGAGGAAGAGGAATAGGACACTTCCTACTACCTCTTCCAAATAAAGATGTAAAGGAGTTTATTAATAACCCAGGAAACTGTGGTTTATATAAACTATTTCCTTTCAGTTATATACATATATATAAACTTTCACATGCCAAATACCATCCTAGTCTCACAAGATAACTAATGAACACGACAAGCAGATATCCCTGCCCTTGTGAACCCTACTTCCTGGAAGAAAGAATCAGACAATACACATAAACATAACAGAGTATATGTGTGTTTGTGTATATAGTAAATACATTCTAAATATGTAATATAGTAGAATGGAATGTGTCCTTTGGAAAAAATATACAGCAGGCTAAGAGGACTGTGAGAGTACTGGGGATGAGGGTTTGACCCTGCAGGGTAGGGGTAGCACTACATTTTGGCCCTTACCAAAGGCAATATTCAGCTTCCCTGGTGGCTCAGAGGTTAAAGCGTCTGCCTGCAACACGGGAGACCTGGGTTTGATCCCTGAATCAGGAAGATCCCCTGGAGAAGGAAATGGCAACCCACTCCAGTATTCTTGCCTGGAGAATCCCATGGACAGAGAAGCCTGGTGGACTACAGTCCACGGGTCACAAAAAGTCGGACATGACTGAGCAACTTCACTCACTCACTCAAAGGCAATATTCAGGTTTCCCAGGTGGCACAGAGGTAAAGAAACTGCCTGCCAATTCAGGAGATGCAAGAGACAGAGGTTCAATCCCTGGATCGGGAAGATCCCCTGGAGTAGGAAATTGCAACCTCTCCAGTAATCTTGCCAGGAAAATTCCATGGACAGAGGAGCCTAGTAGGCTATACAGTTCAAGGGGTCTCTAAAGAGTCAGCCATGAGCAACTGAGCACACACGGCGCACACACAAAGGCAAAATTCACACTTTCAAAGAGAAGTTATAAAAATCTTAGCACTGACATATGACACATATTATAAAAATAGTAAATCCTTTGACTTTAACCACGCATCAGTATAATCCAATGGCCAGTGACACAGAAGTATTTCTAAATCTCATGCCTTGTCTATATGAATAATGATGCGTATTGCTCACAAATTATACTAGGAAAGATTCTAAAAGTAAATAATGTTAAAAGATTTGTCTCTCTAGACAGAACTCGGACAAATCTATCCCAATGGAGAAACACATTGGATTTTAAATGACAGAGTTAAAGAATGTACTTGATACATAACAGTTAAGAATAAGGCTTCTCAACTGACAAAGAATTAATCTCAAAATAGACAAGCAATTCCAGCAGCTCAATTCCAGAAAAAAAAAAAACAACCCAATCAAAAAATGGGCCAAAGAACTAAACAGACATTTCTCCAAAGAAGACATACAGATGGCTAACAAACACATGAAAAGACGCTCAACATCACTCATTATCAGAGAAATGTAAATCAAAAACCACAATGAGGTACCATCTCACGTCAGTCGGAATGGCTGCAATCCAAAAGTCTACAAGCAATAAATGCTGGAGAGGGTGCGGAGAAAAGGGAACCCTCTTACACTGTTGGTGGGAATGCAAACTAGTACAGCCACTATGGAGAGAAGTGTGGAGATCCCTTAGAAACTGGAAATAGAATGGCCATACGACCCAGCAATCCCACTGCTGGGCATATACAATGAAGAAACATGTGTACCCCAATGTTCATCACAGCACTGTTTATAATAGGCAGGACACGGAAGCAACCTAGATGTCCATCAGCAGATGAATGGATAAGAAAGCTGTGGTACATATACACAATGGAGTATTACTCAGCCATTAAAAAGAATACATTTGAATCAATTCTAATGAGGTGGATGAAACTGGGGCCTATTATACAGAGTGAAGTAAGTCAGAAAGAAAAACACCAATACAAAAGACACAGATGTATAGAACAGTGTTTTGAACTATGTGGGAGAAGATGAGGGTGGGATGATTTGAGAGAATATCACTGAAACATGTATATTATCATATATGAAACAGATAGCCAGTCCAGGTTCAATGCATGAGACAGGGTGCTCAGGGCTGGTGCACTGGGATGACCCTGAGGGATGGGATGGGGAGGGAGGTAGGAGGAGGGTTCAGGATGGGGAACACGTGTACACCCATGGCTGATTCATGTCAATGTATGGCAAAAACCACTATAATATTGTAATTAGCCTCTAATTAAAAAAAAAGATAATTAAAAAAAGGATAAGGCTTTGGAAAAAACTTTAAGAAAATTAATGTCCACATCAACTTTATTTCAAGGTATTGTTGTTTCACTGACAAATTATCTTCTCAAAAGCACAGACTACAAATCTTGTCCATGCTACTTTCTAGTAACGTATTTGCGCATCCATCAATACATTTATATAATGATCTCGATGCATGATACTTTTATATTATTTCTAAAATTAGATCTTGAAATGGACAAACTCTTGGACTTGTATGGTTGGACAAGTCTTTTGATTACTATCCAACATAAGAATGTGAAAGTTCAGCAAATCTCTTATGAAATAATCTATGTGGCCCTCCCAAATTTCAGGATTTAGATCAGTTTATTAGCTTAGTAACTCAATGCCTACTCACTTCAGTGCAGTATGATGGGCACTACTAAGTTGTAATATCACAAAAGAGTGTTCAATGTAGTAACAGGTTACTGACACAAAGTGATATTTTCCAACAGAAACAAATTTCTACTTTCAATAAAGGAGAAGTAATTCATATCAGGACAGCTTGGTGGAGATTACAACTATAAACTCTGGACAAACTATAACAAACGACTTTGTGAAGGCACTGGGAAGAAACCAAAAGTAGTCAGAAAATTAAAAAAGAGAATAATACTAGATGATTTTCCGAAGATTTTTACTGTGTTTTGCCTCAGGGCAGACACACACAGCATTGGCCAGAAATTGTCCATTTCTCTTGTGTTATGGCTATAAAAATCAGAGGTCAGATTTAGGGGTTACTACAGACACCGGGAAGTAAAGCGGAAAATTCTGAGTCATTTCCCTTCAACCAAGGATGACCAGGTGAACAAAGCTGGGGCTCAGAAATAAGAACACACCTCAAGGGAAACCATGGGGAATCTTATATATTCTAGAATTTGGGCTTATTTTATGTTCTCTTGTGAACAGTTCAAGAAAGCAGATTTTTGCTCGAGATTCCTAGAAAGTGTTAGAAAGCAGAGGGAATTCTTAGTATTTCTTATCTAGGGACTGTTAAAAAAGTGGCAATCAATTATATTTGCCACAGAGGGCAAGTTTAGCCTTTTTTGTGGATTGGATAATTTTCTTGTTTTGTCTATTTTTAGACATGACTATAGTGTGATCTTATTTTTGTCTTGACGCATCATAGTAACAGAATTCCCTGCTTGGTGTTTGTATTCTGAGTTTTGTTTTATTGCATGTTCTATGGTAGAATACTCCAGCCTATTGTTAGTACTTGGCTAATTCCTAGCAACACAAAGTCCTACCTATTAGTTTCAAGCTAGATCCCACCTGTCAAGGTCTCTTTTTATCTTTCTCATCTGGAAAGAGTCACAGAAGGACAGAGTCACAGAAGAAAGCTTCAAATTTTGCCCAAATATCTGGCTAATTTCTGAACTATCTATGTCTGGGTGGAGTCCAAGAAGCCTGATCAAAGCTGAAAGACTAAACAGAAATTTCAGCTGTCATCCACTGTAGATAAGAGTTTGAACATATCTGTTTTTGAACATGTATCACATTTTGGAATTTCAGCAGGATTAACCACCTGTTAAAAAAGAAACACTTCTCAGAAAAGCATAACAATGCACTTTTCAGAAAGTAGAGCAATATCTAGGATAGAACAGATAAATGAAGGGAAAAAAAAAGTCATCCATGCTCAATAATAAAGGAAATCAATGAGAGTCACCACAAGATAGCATGTGTGATGGAACTGACTGACAATTATTTTAAAGTGGATATTATAATTATGTTCAAAGGCAGAAGTAAAAACAATAATAATAAGTAAACAAATGGTAAATCTCAGCAGAGTGGAAACAAAAAAATAAATTCTAGAAGTGAAAAATTCCATATCGGGAAAAATTCACCGGCTGCATTTTATAGCAGATATAGAGATAACAGACAAAAAATAGTAAACTTAAAGTGAGATTGGCAGAAAGTATTCAATTTGAAATCACAAGACAAAAATATTAAATAAACTGAGCTTCTATGACCTATGGAGTAATATTAAAAGATATGACATATGTATCATTAGATTCATAGGAGGAGAAGAAAGAATGGGACAGAAAACATATTTTAAAATAATAAAATAATGGCCTAAAGTTTCTCAAATTTGATAAGAGATACCAATTTATAGATTCAAGTAGCTCAGAAAACTGCAAAAACACTTTTCAAAAAAATTCAAATCTATCAGGGCTCCCCTGGTGGCTGAGTTGAGTGGTAAAGAATCCTGCCAATGGAGGAGACACAGGTGGATCCCTGATCTGGGAAGGTCCCACATGCCAAGAAGCAACTAAGCCTGTGCACCACGACTGCTGAGCCTGTGCTCGACAGCCTGCACGCCACAAGGGAAGCCACGGCATTGAGAAGCCCACGTCAACAACTAGAGCTGCCCCGCTCTCTGCAACTAGAGAAAAACCCACACAGCAATAAAGACGCGGAACAGCCAAAAATAAATAAAATTGTTTAAAAAAAATTCAAATTACTCTAACTTCTGAAATCCTTATGAGAAAATCTTGAAAGATGCCAAAGAAAAATGACACATTATACATGAGAATGATGTTAAAAATGATAGTTTATTTCTCATCAGAAAAAAAAGGGAGGCTAGAAATAAAAGGTTGTGGAAAGAAAAACAAGTATCTGTCCAATGAGAATTTTCTACCTAGGAAAAATATTCCTCAAGATTCAAGATGAAATACAAACATTCCTAAACATACAAAAATGAAAAGAAACCATCACCCACAGTGTCTAAGCCTATGCCACAAGAAGCAGGAAAGGAAGCTCATCAGTCAAAGAGAGTTGATATTTGGCAGAAACCTAGATATTTAGGAAGAAATGAAGGGCACACAGAATGGAAAATAGGCAAGTAAATATGAAAAGAAAACTGAAAATAATCAAGTAGTTATTGATAGTAAACCCAAAGAAAACAAATTATATTTCAAATGTCCACTGTGAACTACATGGACCTGCTGATCATTTCTATGCTAAATTAAATGATTTCGAGTAGTACACCTCACACTCATCAGGATTTGTCAAAGCTCTGAAATGGTGTGACATTTAGCAGCGAGCATTAGTTATAAGGGCATCACTTGTTGGTATACCATATTAGATATTCCGGAAACAAAACAGAGAGCACACTTGGGCAATCATTATAAAAAGCATCTCTTTTGTGAAATTAATTGGAAAATTAGATCTAATGTTTAAATATAAATTCTAAGTCGGTCAATAAACGGATTAAAAAAAGCTTTAAAACTAACCACTTCTGTTGCCTGTGTCAGCTTCCATCACTACATTCATCTTCCTTTTTGAAAAACAAATTTAAGCAAACCACAAAATGAAGGTAAATACCCTGATATTTCACATAAGCTCATCTGAAGTGACAGCATCCATCCAGTTATACTGGAGTTACCAAGTTACTTTCTGTAATGCCCCTCTGTAATGGCCCTCATTGCTCTAATATGCTTTTTTTGCATCTTGATTGATGGTCTCTTGTATGAAAAATGTATCATAGGACACCTAATATGCTTTTGGAGAAGGCAATGGCACCCCACTCCAGTACTTTTGTCTGGAAAATCCCATGGATGGAGGAGCCTGGTGGGCTGCAGTCCATGGGGTCACGAAGAGTCGGACACTTACTGAGCAACTTCACTTTCACTTTTCACTTTCATGCACTGGAGAAGGAAATGGCAACGCACTCCAGTGTTCTTGCCTGAAGAATCCCCCATGTGCTGGAATTCAACCTTTGGAGACCAAGGTAATATCATTTATATTAAAAATCCTCTTATTTAAGTTAGCAGAGCATTTGAAGACTGAAGGTTAAATATACACTTTTCTAAGAGGATATGATTCTATCAGAGAGAGGAGACACAAAATGATGTTGAGCTCAAGAATAACTTTCTATAATTGTTTTGGGAGAAGCATACTAAACAACAAGTTAAGAATCATAGATTCTAGTTCTGGCCTTGGTACTGATTAAACACATATGGTACTGATTATGTACAAAACCTTAATCTATTCCAATGCTAAAATATATTATTCCCAGGTAACTACCATGGCAGCTTTGGAAAATTATTTGGTGTCATGTGGTTTTTGTAAAAACATATATTAGGGCATTTCAACTGTTCCTTTATATAAAAGAATAGGTTCACATATACTATATTTCTAATGGAAAAGTTTAATCTATGAAAATGTTTGTTTGATCTCAATTTTAAGCATGTTTCAGAGTCTACAGGCTATGGTTATATACATTTCGATACAAAAAGTACCCAGGATATGTGAAAATAAAAATCACAATTTTAGGGCATCTGCATATCTTCATAAGAAAAAGACTTGTGTTTCTGCACGTCTTTGAAGGTCTGATCCGCAAAGAGTGTAAAGAAATTAATCTGCTGATTTGATAAAATAATTTCAGGTATCAGTTGATGATACATTCTGTGGGGCTTTTAATACCTGGTTCTGCAATGAAGATAAGGTCTATGCTGTTGCTATTGCTGCTAAGTTACTTCAGTCGTGTCAGACTCTGTGCAACCCCATAAACAGCAGCCCACCAGGCTCCCCCGTCCCTGGGATTCTCCAGGCAAGAACACAAGGTCTATAGTTTGATGTAAAATTTGAAGTGTTTTATATTCGATGGCCAATCTTTCTTTGGTCATTAAATGTATGTATTCCCTTCTAGGACTATGTTTCAGCTTAGCAAACAAGTTTGACATTAGCAAAAATCCAGGAATTTCATATTATTAAAATAGTGTTGCTTCCAGGTTATAACCAAAATCTTGCACTGTGAACATCACAAGATCCTGGCTGGTTCCACTATACAGTACCATTCTACATGGATGACAAATCAAGATATCTGGCTAAGCAGCCTATATTAAAATTTTAACTCAATTCCAATTGGTCTGCTTGCAGAGAGACAGGTCACTGTTACAAAGATAAAAGGCTACATTTCTCATAATATTCTTTTTGTTTATTATCATAAGCACCATGATGTTCCATGTCACAATCTTAAAAGTCTTAGAAATAACTGTGATCTAACTGAAGATGCCCCAGGGTTCTATTGGAAGAATATGGACCCATGAGCCTGTGGTTACTAACACTTAACTTCAGGCAAGAGAACAATACTTCTCCAAAAACATCTGTCAGTTGGATGTGCTTCCTACCCAAAGGAGAATATGGCAAACAGAGCCCAAGTATCCCTGCAGGAAAAGACTGGCAGAAGGATCAAAGCCCCACCAACCAAGTGGGAATACAAGTATGGGGTCCTTTTACATATGCATAAATTACTTCCCACAATAATTACTGTAAAGACTGCAGGGCTTCTATCAATACAAAAGTAAACTCAAGCATCAGTCTGGTAGTATCAATGATATGGATTCATAATTATACACTGTAAACAAGTGTTTATTCCATCATTATCTCATATCATATTTTTGGTTGTTTTTTCTCTCCTGAGGCAATTTGAAACATAGCAGCAGCTGCAACATCAGTACTTGCTTTTTGCCAGTTGTTTAGAGAATTGACCAATTAGTGAAAATGGGTAGTAATATATGCATTTGGCAGCCATGATTGCACAAAATAAGGGTAATATTTTTTAAAAAGACACCTTTAATGGAACATCATTGCCCCTGAGAGTATTATAGAAGAACGTGACATCAGATACTTCTAAACAGACAACACTGGGATTCCTCACATCTCCAATACCAACTCAAAACCCTTCAAGCCTAATGAAATCTTCCATCTTCTGATCCCACTCAGATTTCATAGTCCTCATCCCACTTCATTTTCTACCCAGCTTAAATTCTCTCATTTATCAGCATAGTCCTTTTAATGCAACCCACCTTGACCCCTTGCTCCTCCTGCTTCATCATACACACAACTCTAATTAAATCCAGCTTTCTGTCTTCTCCACATCTTACCTGTATTGTGCAATGTGTCTGTGGAAAACTGACCATTAATTTCAAGTGGACCTTAATGCTAACCATCTACCACTTTATGTTTCTCTAGACCACTCCTTTCCTACTCTAGACTTTCAGACTTCTCATTTTTTCCTCAAAATCTCTGATACCTCCTCCACCATAATCTTTTTTCTTCACTGAGAAGTTGCTAAAATCAGAAGAGAACATTCAGAAATTCTCACCAGCAGATTTTCCCACCAACATTCAGAAGCTCTCACCAGCAGATTCCCACCTAAATAGTTCTTTGTCCTTAAGTGCTATTTGTTCCTACTAATATGAATGAATAGTCTGCACTCTTGAAAAGACTAACCTCTCCTCTTATGCTGTGGATCTCATCCCTTACCTAACATCTACTTAAAGACACTGAAATTCTCTCTCTGTATATGTATATATGTGTCAGTTTCTTCCTCTCTATTGAATCATTCTTTTTAATTAGAACAAGCTAAAATTTTTTGCTTAGTTTAAAAAAATCCAACCTATAGCCCTCTTTTTCCTCTAGCAACTGTCCTGTCTCTTACCTTCCACTCACAGTGAAGAACAAAACAAACTTAATCACCTGCGTTTTCTATCTCCATTTATCTTCTCTTGAACCCTTCATATTAGCAAAACCAGAGGACAACAGGAAATCCTCATTTCCCATAGCAAATCAGCAGCATCTGACACAGCTGATCATGCTCTGAAATGCTTCTCTTAGCTTAATGGATACAATTCTGTCTTTTTTTCTCCTTTCTGTGACTTCTTGGTTTCATTTGCTGATTCCCCTTTACTTCCCCAACTATTAAATGTAAAGAAGTGAAGTGAAGTGGCTCAGTCGTGTTGGACTCTTTGTGACCCCATGGACTGTAGCCTATTAGGCTCCTCCGTCCATGGGATTTTTCAGGCAAGAGTGCTGGAGTGGATTGCCATTTCCTTCTCCAGGGGATCTTTCCGACCCAGGAACCGAACCCAGGTCTCCTGCATTGCAGGCAGACACTTTACTGTCTGAGCCACCAGGCTATTAAACGTAAACCAGTGCTCAATAAGGAAAATGTTCCTTCATTTCATACTCAGTCCTTGAATGATTTCATTAGACACATGGCCTTAACCTCCACAAATGAGCAGTTAAACCCAATGTACATTTCATCAGGGCCCTCATTCCTGAATTCCAGGACTCTACATCCAATTGCCTACTTCACTGATCCTCTTGCATAAGTAATAAGCCCTCAAACCTATTTGCAACCTACATCTTTCTAGGTTGCCTAGTGGTAAAGAACCTGCCTGCCAATGCAGGAGATGCGGGTTTGATCCCTGGGTCAGAAAGTCCCCTGGAGAAGGAAACGGCAACCTACTCCAGTATTCTTGCCTGGGAACTCCTATGAACAGAGCAGCCTGGCAGTCTATAGTCCATCAGGTCACAAAATAATCAGACACAGCTTAGGGACTAACAACAACTTTCTCATGGGTAGCTCTCTCACTTCTGTCAAGACTTGATTCAGTCATTTTCTTGGTTATATCTTTTATCTTTAAATTTGATCTTCTAAAATTTATCTATATAAATTATCTTTGTGTTTATAGAAATATAAAGTTAAATGGCTTGATTTAGTTTTTAATCATGCATTCATTTCTAGGTAAAGACCTATAGCACTAAAATGACTGTATAAAGTTTATTTAAAACCAAGAAAACTAGCTGAAGTTAATGAAGTCACAACAAGATAAACTTCTTCAGGGCACGGTTGGTACATGCATTGTGTCAGATCTTTAAAGTTTGTGTAACCAAAAGAAGTTAGTAAAGTTAACCAGGGTCCCTTGTTTTTCTCTCCAGTTGTGACTGATAAAATTTAATGTGACAATGTTCACTTTAATGTGAAAACTTGGATTCCACATTGTGATAATCTCACTAGTTGTAAGAAAGAATGATGCTAACATAAAGTTGTGAACAAAATTGCTAATTTAACAACAACAACAAAAAAAAACCCTGCTATTTTCTTTCATGTTGCTATGATAAAATAATGTGCAGATTGACAATGGCTAAGTATCTTAATGTATACGTTTATATGTGGGTTTTTTATCACACATTTTTTCAGATAAGTTTTTTTTTTTTCAAGTTAAGTCCTTCAGAAAATAAAAGATTTCTTTGTGCAACTTCTCTGTAAAAATTTGCTTTTTATAACCTGTACTTTTTTTCATTATATAATATTCTTAAGACAACATTGTTAACTTGTAATGGAATGTAAGAATGGTATAGAAGCTCCAATATTAACATTTCCACCCAGATTAAAAACAGAATTATCATGTAGTGATAGTTCTCAGAATTAAAGGCCTGCAAATAGATTTTAATTCTTCTGCTCTCATGCTAAATTCCTTCTTTATCTTAGCTAATGAAATGCCTACTTTCCCTAGTAAATTCTGACACTAACCTTCCTTGACAATATTATTGGGATGTAACCAACATTCCCTTTATTAGAAGAAGGAATTGATATTGAGAATATGAGTTTCTTTTTTTGCTTTGTATCTCCAGGGGCATTTTATTCCAATGTGTAAGTGTATATGTGAGAGAAACACATGAAGTTCTTTAGCTTGTTTGTTTGAAATCAAATAGCAGGAAGGCAAACCAGGTAGAATTCTCAGTGTCCACTTCCAAAAGACACCTGAGGCAAAAACACCTAGATGGCATTAGAAAAAATTATATTTCTGCTGTCAACAAGGAAATGAGGGAAAGCAAGGCAAGGCAACATCAACCATAGTTTCTATTTATTTATTGCTTAACATGAGCCAAGTGTGCTATAGGAAATAATTCCTCATGTTTATCTCTAATGTCAAAACAACCTTACCAATAAGTATTATAATTTCCATTTTACAGAAGAGGGAGATTAGGTTAAAAAGTTTAAGGAAGTTGTCCAACTTCATGCAGCAAACATGTGCCAGATTCAATTCTAGTGTCTCCTGCTACACTTCATTGCTTTCCCAATGTACATAATAGAAGTTGCTTTGGGAAAAAGAAGAAGAAAGATATTAGCTTCTCATAAGGTTCATTTCCTCCGCTTTCTAGGACACATACAGATGGGTGACTTGGAGGGAGAGTTGCTTCCATTACAAAGCTTGAGAAAAGAAATGACCTTCCATATTCACAACCTGTCCCCAAGTTATTAGACCAGCTGTAGGCTGATTCTCAAACATTAATGCAGAATTAAAGCAGTTATGGTCTTGTTCAAATGTGTGTATTCTAATTCTATAGGTTGGGGTGAATGAAGTCCGAGATTCTTCCTTCTAACAAACCCCCAGGTGATGCTGAGGTAGCTGCTCTATGAACCACATTCAGAACAGCAAAGCTCTATACAAAGGTATGATATCTCTTTTTTGCCTCCTCATTGCAATGGTGGTGGTTTAGTTGCTAAGTTGTATCAGTCTCTTGCAACCCCATGGACTGTAGCCCGTCAGGCTCCTCTGTCCATGGATTTCACAGGCAAGAATACTAGAATGGGCTGCCATTTACTTGTCCTCATTGCAATAGTAAATGGGTATAAAGGAGCACCGAGGGAGAGTTCTCTACATTATTTTGGACAAACATGATTTGGACAAACAAGACTAACATGAATCATAGATGTTGTCCAGAGTAAATTGTTCACAAATCAAACTGTTTAGAACAATTTCCTTTAATTCTACCTCTCTTTGTTCACATTTGACTATTAATTTTCATAATTTCTTAGAAAAACAATGTAGTGATTTTTAGTATGATTAGCATTTATCTTCAGCTTTGGTAAAACTGACTAAAAAGATACATGATTAAAACAAATGAAGACTTTAAACCAATTAATCTCATAAATACACATTATGCTCCTGTGATGTGGACAAGAGAATCAGTTTCTTTAAATCATAACTAAAACATACATTAATCACATGTTTCATCTTCTACTATGCAATGGACATAGAAAGATAATCAAATATCCAACTGTTTTCAGAGAGTATATTCTGATGAGAGAAACAGAATCTTTAACAGAAAAGTAGAGTGTATGTGTGTGCATGTGTATGTGATCATGAGGACTGACAAAGTTTTCCCACGAACAGGGCAGAAGACATCAGGGAACGTATTATAAATCTGTGTCCATAATCAGTGTTTGTTTGTAAAAGAACACTCCTAACAATGGAGGGAAAAAAAGATCTCATGGACACAAAGTAATGTGATATGGTTTGATAAGTTTGGCGCTAACATTTGCTAAGCCAGTTTGAGAAAAAGTCAGGATTCTACGGCAGACCTTAATTCAAGCAGATGCATATATAAAGAATTCTGTAAACTGGAAAGAAAGAAATGTGGAAAATGAACAACTGATAACTTCATCAAAGGCCTGCCATTCATCAGTCATAGTTAAATGTGTTCTTTCTGGTTTGGGGGATATGAAATATTAATAGATATAGCAATAGTTTAATACCATCTATTTATCACCTAAATTAGATAATGGAGCTAGTTATCACTGTTCTTAAATTCTAATACACCAATAATAAAGGAAAGACATGATTCCCAGAGTAGCAACTATATATTAGGAAACAGAAGTTACCATATGCAGCACCATGTGAAGACCTGTATATACAACAGGAATGAAATATCATAACCTGGGGATCCACACAAAATAGAACTTCATAGACCTACTAGCCAATCCCAGCTTCTTTTCTATGTTTTCTCTTTTGAAATAAAAGAGAAGGGAAAGATTTCATTTTTTTGAACTGTTACTTTAACTTAGGACTACTGAAAGAGTAACACACATGGATATGTGGAAGGGGCAATCTATGATATCTCAAAAGAAGGATTTACATTCTCTCTTTCTTTTACATCACTGAGGGTACCTGAAGGACCACTATACTATACTCTTGATGAAGTCTTACTCAGGAAGCATGTTATAACACTGGCTGAGAAGGGGTCACTGAAAGCACCCCTTTCTTTAAACAGATGTATATCCTGAATCACACTAAAAAAATCAATGTCTCTATCTAAACAAGGAAAGCCCAAAAAGTAAACCGAGTGCTTTCTCACAGGATTTAGCCATTCCTGGACCCACCTAAATCCAACCAGTAAAGTGGAAACTGTTTATATCAAAAAATTCATGAGAAAACTAGTTTTAGGTTATTTCAAAATTGTCCTATTTCAAAAATCACATAATTTTAACTCTCTAATTTTTTGGTGTGTGCACCTTGATGTTTTCTGGATTCTTAGCACGTTCATTCTTCTTCAGGATTTTCCGCAGAGACCTTCAAATGAAACAGACTTACACTACTAAAAACACACTTGAAAATGATTCTTACTCAGTTCTGTGGTTTCAGTTCTGTGGAAAACCAGAGGAAAAGAATGCTTCCTTTTTACAGTTTGGTGTAAATGTAAGATTTCTACAAGGTATTAGGCTGACTGCAATGAAACGAAAACTCTACCATATATCAATAAGATGATGATGTATTTATAGAACATGAACCACAAGGGAGCTATACTGAGCACTTTCAATAAACCTCAATTAAAGTAATCAATATTGCTAAAAGAATCTTTAAAAGCACCTCTGACACAAAACCTCTTTGAGATTACTTTTAAATGCTGAGATAGAAAGAGTACTTCAAGGTGTAATGGAAAGTAAATTCAGTATATAAGTCCCAATGCTCAGGATCTCAAGATTCTGGCTTCAGTGCATGAAAGCTTGATGAATTCTTGAATAGAAGGTATTTTTGCCTTTGATCAGGAAACAAACACGAGCAGTATCCTCTATAAGGATGTTAACACACCTTGTGCTAAATGCCTTTAAACATTTTTATTCAAGTTTTTCCTAAAATGTTACAATTTTCTTATTCTACCTCTCTGATAATTTGGGTATTACCTATCATTAGAGGTCCTCTTGAAGTTCCATTTCTATAGATCCTTTTCTATATGCTTCAGTTTTACTAACATCTGCACAACAAAATAGTTACTGATTACAGATGCTTAAAGAAGTCACCAATTGTTTCTTGCCTTCCTAGTTCCAAAGCTAAAAAGAAGCTCCCCAACTGCAAGCTTCACACTATACTCTGTTTTACAATCCCTCATATTAATAAAGTAGAGCACTAATCCGTTCATGACAACTTTGTTTAAGGTGCAAACACTGCTAGAAGAGTTCATACCACAGGAAAATTTTCACAGCTCGCAAGCTAATTAGCAGCTTAGCTAGCAAGGTATGCTGCTGCTACTGTTGCTAAGTCACTTCAGTAGTGTCCGACTCTGTGCAACCCCAGAGACGGCAGCCCACCAGGCTCCCCCATCCCTGGGATTCTCCAGGCAAGAAAACTGGAGTGGGTTGCCATTTCCTTCTCCAATGCATGAAGGTGAAAAGTGAAAGTGAAGTCGCTCAGTTGTATCTGACCCTCAGAGACCCCATGGACTGCAGCCTTCCAGGCTCCTCTGTCCATAGAATTTTCCAGGCAAGAGTACTGGAGTGGGGTACCATTGCCTTCTCCAAGTTAGCAAGGTATAGCCACTGTCAAATGAAACCTGGAAGGTCAAGGAAGCAAAGGATCCTATCAGTAAATTTAGGGAAAAAAGATACTTTAGAAAGAGTAACACAGAAGACAGCAAACCACAATTTTGACTAAGATTGGCCCTACAAACCCCCTGTGGTAGGTGAGGTTCATTTTGAAATTTTGTAATAGTACTCAAATATTCTTTCTCAGATAGAAAAGCCTGACAGAGGGAGACTGGGAATACTATGGTTCTGTTCACCTGTCAGGCATCCAAACTAGCTAACACAATTAAGGGACTTATTCTTTGTCGAACCAAAGCCACACTGTATCTATACACTAGTACTGGTGCTTTAATATTCATTTATTCATTCATTTAACATATGTTTAGTGCACACATACATGTGGGTTAACAATACCTGAGGAATTTTACTGTGAGCAAAATGAATTTAGACCTGACTTTAGAAGGTCCTGACTCCTGGTAGAAAGAGGGATTAATCAAATAATGATTTAATATACAACTAATAGTTTAAAAATCTTCTTTGTATAATAGAGAAAAATAATGAGCCCTGAGCACATTTAATAAAGAGAGTCAATTAAATGTCAGAGAGAGAAAATAGCTCAGAAGTGTATTCTGGCAGAAGAAACACCATGTGCTAAGGCCCTGAGGTAGGAGGAAATGTGAAGTTTTCCAAGAACCAAAGGAAAACTCTTCTTAAAAAGTTGTACGCATTCAAGACAGAATCCTTAAGCATTTGGCCAGCAATTCCTTAGCTTGGCATTTGAGCTTTCTCTGTCTTTGAATGAAAAGACTCAGAAGGCTCAGTACTCTGTGGGCCGGATAAGGCTCTCATCCCTCTGTCTTTCCTATGGGGCTGGATTTGTGTGTCTATGGGCAGTAACTGACAAGACTTCTCACTCCAACAAAACTTTGAGTTACTTCCAAAGTCATCTGGAACCTGTTATCGGCTAGAAAACATCACAGAAATTTCAGGCTAAGAGGATATTAAACATACTTGAAATGCTTGCAAACACTGGTCTGTATTAGAGATGATCTTATAGCCAAGGTGATCTGTTTTCATTAAATGTATTATTCTCCCAGTGCCAGCCCTAGGGAGAAGAGAAAGATGAACAAGCTGAGTGGCTGACTCTGGAATCTCAGCTGGGATCCTATTAATATGGGAACTTCCTGATCCGCAGTGCTTCAATTAAAGTCATCAATTAAGCTTGCATTTCCATTGGCTGACTGCCTGGCAAATGAGGTTCCTATTTCATAATACATGTCATTGTTAGTTTCCTTAAAGATTCCAAAGTTTGATTTGCTTCACTGATGAGGAAAAGAAAAGGCTACTTTGACTGTGTTCTCTCATAAAGTAAACAGTAAATTTTCAAATGCCTTGATTAGATCTTTAGAATCATTATTGCCTTCATTAAATTAGATATATTCTTTGTGTGAACTTGGAAAATGGATAGGGAATCTATGGGAGAAAACAGAGTAATTCACTGCTTTTGGAAAAATATGCTTATAGGATAGAAAGCCACCCTTGAGATAAAAACTAGGCAAAGAATTAGCCCCCATATTGAATACTTAGTATATTTTATAAGTTTTGATAGTCTTGAAATATACAGTAGTTGCTTTAACTTCTGGTATCTATGAATCACCTGAACTGATAAGTCAGATCGTAAGTAGATTCTAACGATTTTTAAGGTACCACCATATTTCAAATAGAAATATGCTTTTATTTTTTCCACTTATATGAAAAATCTATCTTCAGTGTAAAAACTGAAGTCTTATGAATGAGATTGCCACAAACTGTGTGACTTAGAGTAAAAGCTGAAGACGTGACAGATTTGGAGGAGAAATGTACCTAAAATTAAGCATAAAATTAGAATATTTTAAATTCAGAGGCTCTTTTCATACGTTTACTTATCTAATATCATGTTGTCACCTACCAAGTCTTTCAAAAACTGGAAATGGAATTTAGGGTAGTACCATTCTAAAAGAAATAGAGAAATAGACATTAGAAAGCAGGCCATTACTTCTTAAGATACTGTCAGAAAGTTAGAAGCTTTGTGTTCAAAAATATTTCATGAAAATAGCTTTGTCTGAAATTTCACTGTTTCATCTCAACTTTTCCTTTCTATGCCACAGGTACAACATGAATGACTAATTTCAATCTTAGGAAATTTTCTATTTTCTAAACATGAAGGTATAAAAACACAGACATACTGAAACTTATTTCAGCATGTGGATTTTTCTTTTTTAGATCACATTAAGAATTCACTGGTATGCTGAGAGTCACTGGGGCATCACACACATCTCACTGCAAAAATCTCATGCTGGTCCTAGATTTTCTCTCCCTTAATGGATGCTATTCATGAACTGCTTCTATTTTATAGTTATTTTGCCTTTTAAAAAAAAAACAAAATTACATAGGTGGGAAGTTCCTTAGGTTCGTGATTCTTCTGTATGTACGTATTATCTGCTTTAAATATCAGTACCACTCAGCTTCTATAACAGCTGGTGAGCTGTTTTAGAAACAGCTTAGTTTTACAAACATGATTCTTTTATTCAACACATTTGAAATTTCTCAGAGTAAACCACCCCCCCTCACCTGTGATCATGAACAATAATATTTAAGACTGACCTTGCTAATCCTCCCATGAATATTGAGATTCATGTTTTCATTGTATTATCTTTGTTATGTTCATTGTTCAACTATAATTGCATCAATTTTCCCTAAGTATACTATGTACCACAATCAAACTGTCTACCTGTATTAAAAACAAAAAACAAAACTGTGATGTGACTCCCATCCTATGTAAGTGTCCAAGAAGCAAACCCTAAGAGGCACACTCTTCAGTGGAGCAAGTGGTTTAGTATCTAAAGCACTTATGAAGCTATTTCCATAATGCTGTTAAAATTATTGTACGAGAATCCAACTTGTCATAATGTACAAATGACTCCATTGCATTTTTCAGGAAGTCTGTCATTTTTGCAAATTTTTGGAATTAGGGAACTATCATACAATTTAAATAATTATTCTTTCTGCACAGTGTACACAGTATTGCACAATTTTCCATTCTCCTGTTGTCCTCTCTGGTGGACAGTGCTGTGCTTCTTGCGTAAATCATGAAGAGCCCAACCGCTTCCTCACGAACCTAGTCACAGAAGCATCTTAGAATGTTATAAATTAGAGAACAACCAATTTCACACACCCCCAAACAACACATGCTCTTTACCAGCCCGCCCGTCAAACACACAGCTCTCAGCTAAAGCTCCTCCTGCCTCTGCGGACTGGAGCTTCACAGACCAAATCCTAAATGAAGGGGCAGAGTGCTGCCTGGCACCTCCACCTCCACCTCCACTCCCTGATCAGAACCAGGGTCCCTCGAGAAGCGCATGTGGAGTACAGGACTGTAATACACTTCTCCCTGCGTCCCAACTCTAGGGCATGAGCTTTCTCCTTGCATAACTGATCCCAATTCAAAAACAGAGAAATGGTTAGAAAGCAAAGGGCACCTTTATCTTTCCAGAGGCAGGTGATAGACAAGTAGCCCTGTGTCTTTACCTGTCACCTCCTGGGCGGAGAGTCCAGATGTGAAGTGTCACACCTTGTGTGCGTCTTTTCTTAGCGAAATTGTTGACTAGCCCTCTTCACAGCAACAAAAAGTGTTATTGTGTCCAGAGAAATAAAATCTACTCCCTTTTAAAAATGGAAACCTGGAAAGGCATCTTCTGCTAGCCTTGCTGGGTAGTTTGGACTTGAAGTAAAACCGTGACCACCCACTCTCCATTCACACCGAGATTTAAAAAGGCAGGCGACTAAAAGGAAACATGAGCCAGTCCGTTCCTACCAGAAAACAGCCACAAGAACGAATCACGCTGGGGAAAGGCTCGACAACTCAGAGACCATCTCCTCAGGACGGGAGGAGAGATATGGAGCCATTTTTCACTAGGTTCACAAGAAAATGTCAGCTCACAGCTGCTAGTGCACTGCCAGAGCGCATCTTAATTTGGTCAAAAGCGACCCAGCCAGTCGCCCTCATGGAACATTTTCTCAAAGAGTCCATTACAAATCAGATTCCCTCTGTTCTGACCATCTTCTTGATAAATTCTTTGGTAACTGCATGGCACGGATCTGCATCCTATTCAAAACTAAATGCCTTCCCCCATGTCCTCTTAAAATCATGTGAATTAGACACTTCTGATCTAATCGTCAAAAAAAAAAAAAAAAGAGAGAGAGAGAGAGAGAGAGAAAGAAACCATCTCTCTCCACTACCCACCCTCCTCCAGCTTCTTGACTAATACCTCTGGGCAGTTTACTTCAGAATAGAGCGGATTCTTGACCAGTGCACAATGACAAACTGGCATACAAGTCTGCTATCACAGAAAGCACAGGCAATGCTTTCTTTGTAAAAAACACAAGAAAATACACATGATGGAACAAAAGACACTCTATCTGCACGACAAGGAATGGAAGAAATTATGTGTTTGTTTTACACACATCTGTACCCACTTAGAAATGGCTTTGCACCTATTTTAATTACAGCATATTGTATTGTTTCCTCAAAGCCAGCGCCCCCCCACTACCACCTCGCCACCAAATTGATTTTTAAGCTTTGAGTCCAGTGAGAGGTAAAACACTCTGTTGGAAGAATACCTGGCGTGTGCCTTTGTTGGTAGGGTGCCATTTCAAACTTATTATATTTGAACTCAATTTTGTGGGAAATTGAGATAAGGCAAATGCAGTCAGATATCTCTTAATTATTCTGACATTATGAGAAATGCCAAGTCAGCATATATTTGCTGTTTACATCTCACAATAACCTACACTATGCATTTGCAGCTTTCAGGAGCAAAATGCTAACTATTCTCCAAACAGCCACCTGACAGTCTAGGGCTGAAACACAGATTCTGACTCACAAGGAAAGAGACATCATGACGGCTCTCCACTGGCTGTATTAAACAAAAGCTCGCCAAGCACACGAGAGGCATTTGGTAAATGAAGTGAGAGTCGAATCAAGTTAGGTTCGCATCTGGTGGAACACGGCACTGTCTACCCAGGGCTTGGGGGGCAGAAGGGTCTGAGGTTATAAATAGAAAACAGACACATACTCACATACAGATATCTAAGCAGACCCGGGGCAGATTCAGCTTACTAACCTAGAGCTCTGTTCAGAGGAAGCAGGGAAGCCGCACGTCCTCTCCCACCTTTCCATGGTCCTCATCAGTGTCTTCTCAGACCACCTGTACTGATCCAACTCATTCTCAGATCACAGAATTCTCTTGATAGAAGGAGTCTCAGCTGTGCTTTGATTCTGTCAGCCCGGATGTCTAGAATTTTCTTCTTTAAGCCAGACACAGTAACACAAAACTGCCGCTGAGGTCTTTTGTTTTCCCCTCCTCTCAAAGATGAAGCATGCAGCACTTCTCTCTCTCCCCCTCTCTCTCTCCCTCTCCCTGGCTCACTCCCTCTCCCCTCTCCGGCTTACGAGCTCTCCCTCGGTTTCTCTTTCCCCAACCCCCCCCACCAGCAACCTCGTAGCATTCCCGTGCTGTAGGGGTCATTTACATCTCTCAGCAGGAGAACCTGTGTTCTGTAGGAGCCTGTCTCTCACTTTTGGGTTTTCTCTGAAAAAGGGAGGGGAGCGGCTCGCTCTAGGTGAAGTCAGGTGACCCCTCCTTTAAAAGCCAGAGAGATGGATGGAGTGTGTGAATTTTAATATACACACAGGCACATTTACATTACAAAGCAGAGAGGAAAATCTAGCTTCCAGAGATTAGGCATTTTTGTTTTTGCTTTCATAGTCCCTTTTTAGCAATTAAGAGAAGCTAGTATAGTATAATGAAATGTAATTAAACTTTTCAGTGTTAATAACAAGGCTGTATACTTTTAGAATCATCCAGCTGAACAATTCTTTTAAACTTTGTAAACATGACTCTTTTTCTTAGAAGGGTCAAAGAATCAGTCATTTTACTATTTACACACTCTTTCTAATTGGCTTTTTCTTTGACATCTACTTTAGCTTATCTCAAAGGACCATCATAAAAAAAGACAAAATATAATAATAACAATAATGTGAAAGTAAAAAACAAGTGATAAAACTAGAGCAGACAGTATGGATAGAAATCAATAGTTTCCTATTGGAGAATCTAGATTCAATAATGAGTAATTTCTGCTCTTAGGCAAATAACTTTTTCCTTCTCTATTTTAATGTTTTTGCCTGAACATAGAAAATAAATGTAATAAATGTAGCATCTCCCCTCCCTGCCAATCAAGCAGGCCTGACAGGAGAATGTCCAGGTAGATATAGCAGTAGCTCAGGGCACAAATAGAGAAACAACTGGAAAAGCTTGTGCTAACCTTGTACTGTGTTGAAAATAATTTTATGATCTACAGACCTAGACCCTGAAGAGTACATTTGCTACCACCTAGCTTCCTATTTCAAAGTTTCTGATATCCAGTGGAGAATATCTCTCCCATCTCTACTATGCATTCTGCTTTTAGAAACACTGAAAATAAAAATGAGATAATCTCTAAATAATCTATTTTGAGAACTCTAGATAAAAAGTAATTTCTAAAACTAAAGTAATTAGAAGGAGAATCAACAAGTCTGATGAGAACAAGTATCAGAAGAAGAATCTCTTATTTGGCCTTTGATGTTCCATGAATAGATTCTTAATTCCAAAAGCATGGTGATACTGATGCCTCAGCAAAAAAAGAAAACAAGGGAAGAGCTGACATAGAATAACATTATCCCTGCCTCAAAAGATAACATTTTGAACCCTTACACAAACAGCCTCTCATTCTCTCCAGAGTGATGTCAGGGGAGGGCTGCATTTACTGCCGGGACTGAAACACACCCTGTCCCCTCCATAAACACCAATCTGCAGTGGATATGAAATGAGGAACAGGTATCCACTGTTCTTGTCTGTTTTGTATCTTAAAAGCTTTATCTTGCACGGAAAAGATCCTACTTAAGCTTTTAAAATAAATTATATGCTGACTGAAAATTTAGCTTCACTGTGTTACCAAAATTGACACCAAAATATTGGACCAAAAAAAAAAAAAAAACTTCTCTCAGAGAAGTAAACAGGCTTAGGCAAATTTAGGAAGACCTACATTTTTGTAGGATAAAAACCATAACGCATTTCATTTTACAGTTTCTTATAACCAAAGTAGGTGTTGTTTCACCTTTATTTTTCCCTTTTATACTAGATGTCTTCATTTTGCATTTATCCATTTTTCCCCCTCCACCTCATCTCCTGGTCTTCTTTTCGCTGTGGTGTCACATCATTTTCCCTGGATGTGCAAAAGGTAGGTAATGAGAGAGAACGTGGGAAAGACATGTTATGTCAGATAATGCTTGTGTGAGTGCTAAATCCCTTCAGTTATGCCTAACTCTGGGACTCTATGGATGGTAGCCCGCCAGGCTCCTCTGTCCATGGGCTTCTCCAGGCCAGAATACTGAAGTGGCTTGTCATGGCCTCCTCCAGGGATCGTCTCAACCCAGAGATTGAATGTACATCTCCTGAGGCTCCTGCATTGCAGGCAGATTCTTTCACCACTGAGCCACCAGGTAAGACCATGTCAGATAATCCTTGGCCTTTAACCCAAGCTTTAATATGTGGCAACTTTAAAGCTTCATGCTATGCTAACATAGACATGTGATGAGCATGGAATCTAGACTGCATATTTTCAGTATTAAAATCAAAAGATATTGATTTAAAGAGGATTATTAAAGCTTATCAATGGCAGGCCAAATCTGGGGAGAAAAAAATAAACTAGCGAAAATGTTACAGCACTAACCCCAGCCATCTTTCTAAAATGTCATCCATTATTCAAGGAACAAACTGAAGTAATGACAGAGTGTGGAATATACCTTTACTCATACCTTTATTTATCCCATTAGGGTTTATTGAGCATTTCCTTCTTACTAAGCCCTATTCTAAGCACTGAGGAGCTACAAGATAAAGAGTCTAGGCCCTTTCAGAAACTGAACATATAGACTAATGAAGTACAACCTATGTTTTTGCAAAATGTAATGGAGGTCAGGAAAGGGGGCAAAACTCTCCTTAGAGGATACATGATGGTTACAATAGGATAAGTCACATTCAAACTGAGCCTTTAAAAATGTGTCAGTTTTCTAGGTAAGAAAGCAAAGATAGGACGATATCAAGCCAAGAGACATATAACGCATGAATAAACAGAGATATGGTACAGCAGGGTATGGCTAAATTCCAGGATGTATAGGGGAGAGTGATTTCAAAGGTAGGTATGAACAAACAGTGAACAATCTTGGATGTTTTGCCCAAGTATTGCTGCTTTAACTGAGATGCAAATTATTTGTTTTGCAAAGATTGTTTTGACAGTAGTGCTAGGGGTGGATTATAGTAGCGTTTCTAAAACTTTACAGTGGTAAGAATTACCTGCCAGTGATAGTAAATACAGAGATTTCAGGATTCTACTCTCAATTTAGAGAAGGCCAGGAATCTCTGTTTTTAACAAACATACCAGGAGATAAGACATATAAGGGTAGTTACACAGAGAGTTAATACACTCAGGATTATTACTAACCCAAAAGAAAGATTTTCACACTTAAATAAGATAGTTTTTACATAAAAGATGAGAACAATATCAGAATCAAATATGAGGAGTAAATTTATTTTGTACTTTGAAATATAACATTATATTCAATAGACTATGCAATACCATTCCTATTTTACCTTCTGTTAAACCCTTTGTCCTGTCAGCTGAATTTGTTTATCATTTCTCCTGACATCAGGAATTTTCTCACATCTATAGCTTTGATTCCACTTCCTAGAGTGAACTCTCTTTCCTTTGTCCGTCTCCACTTTATCTCTCCTTCAAGTACTCACTGCTAACAACATGCATAAGAATCCACCCCTTCTGTAGTATGATTAACACTTACGGTCTTATAAACAGCAACACCAGGAATAATCATACTAATACACAACTTTCAGGTTACTTCCATGGGAGTTAGCTTTTAAAGTTCTCACAATAACTCCATGAGGTACAATTATCATCACTTAATCATTAACGAAAGTGGTCTGGAGACTTAATTCACCAAAGACCACAAACTAACAAATGACAGTTTCTAGATTCGGATCCATGGAGAAGGAAATGGCACCCACTCCAGTGTTCTTGCCTGGAGAATCCCAGGGACCGGGGAGCCTGATGGGCTGCAGTCCATGGGGTCACACAGAGTCGGACACGACTGAAGCGACTTAGCAGCAGCAGCAGCAGTCTGTGTTATGTGATTAATATCATACTGTATTTTACTCCCTGAGCATCTGGACCTCAAAAGATGGCAGTTGGTTATGTCTTAGATAGCAGTACTATTTTGGCTACTGCTGTTTTCTCTATTGGCTGAAGGCGTTGGACTTGCTCTGGGTTTAAAGCCTTTCTCTGCCACTCTAAGCTGTGTAACCAAAGGCAAGTCATTTAGCCTCTCTGTGCTTCCTCTTCCTGACCTATCTCATAGTTTCATCTTACAGCTTAAGTGAGAATCCCTCTTAAGTATTTAAGATAATGCCTGGAACTAAAACTCAGTAAATGTTAAATATCATTTTTATTATCTTTATTGTTGTTATTAGCAAATGAGAAGCAAATTTTTTATGTATCCCCATATGAGTTTTCCCTCTTATCCAGAGATTTTACGGATGAAAAAGCACCACTGATTCTGTGTATTATTAAATGTAGTTTAAGTAGCTTTCATTCTAGTTTACAGAACTACAGTCTATTTGATAAAATTAGAAAGCTGCACCAACTAGTACTTAACTAATCATGAACTACACATATGGCTTTATTATTAGATCTGAAAAGTACAATCTCTTGAGACATTTGTGATAGCTTCCTAGCAGGTAGAGAATAGAAATTACACAACTTATTACAAGCAGCACTTTTATTTTAGCAATAAAGTAAATACTATTTTTTCTTAAGAACCAATTATGCCTGCTCTGTGTAAAAACTACTTTTTTTTCTAAATAAATATTTCTTATATCTACATGTAATATTTCCTTGCGTTAGAGATATGTTTACTGAAACTAAATTTCTTTTAAGTGTGCAATGTACTTGTCAGTTAAGTGCGTGTTTAATGTAGATTCGGTATTATGCTTCAAAATCAAACAGATCTCTGACAGTGGTGAAAATTCTACACAAGAATTATGATTATCTCATTTGCAAACTATAGGCAAACATAGCATCAAGAAGATTTTCATAGGAAAGGATCCTACTTTTTAAGGTTTGTGTGAGTATGGACTAAATGATTGATGCATTACTCTATTGTTTATTGGGTTTGCATGTAGACTACTTTGGGTTGGCAGGTATAGTTAACGTTTGCACAGCAAAATCTCTGGGAACTTTTTCTCCTTGCTTCATAGGCTGAATGGTAATTTTCATCAAAAACAACTTATCTCTTTTTGACTATTTACACCAAATTAATGCATTTTCAGTCACTGTAGAAAGTTTCCTATTCTACTTGAAGACAGCTATATGTATGTGCATGCATGCATAATTAGCACAGGCAATGGTTAAAGTTTCATCATACCAATCTGAGAGAAGAAAAGCAAGAAGCAGAAAATTTCTCCTTTGCGTTTTTTCTTTAGTCCTTACTATCCAGCCAAAGCAGGTGCTTTAAGAATGGCCTTTAAATATTGAGAATGGTAACAAAGACACATGACTTTAGAGACCCTGATTTCACTATTTCCCAGCTGTGTGGTACTAGATAAGTTACTCATTTGTAGAACAGAATTCTATCTGTTGCATAGAATTCTCAAGCACCTAATGAAATAATGCAATAAAGTGCTAAGCACAATACCTAGCACACTGTTTTCATTACCATTTTCATCACCAACATCTTCAACACCGTCGCATCACAACACTACCATCACTGCCATCACCATCACAATCATCATCTTCCTACTCATCACCATCTCCGATATTTACCATGTACCAGGCTCTAAATAACTGCACAATAAACAACAGCTTCCTTTATTATTGTTGAAGTATTTCTTATTGGTTTTCAGCTCATGACATTATATATTCTGAGCCTATTTCCCTGATAGCTTAATATCCCTAAGTATTATTTTTTTCATTCTGTAAAATAGGGAATAAAATATCTAAAAGTGAATCAAATCATGGAATTGCTAGCATAGCATCTGGAATATAATAGACTCTCAGGAAATAGGATTTTCCTTTTTTCTCATACTAAGGAGTCAGTCACCTACTAAATAGCCCCTTTTTTCCATGGGTCATCTTCCATGGGTCACCTGATCTGCTCACATCTCTTCTGTTCATCTGACATTTGCCTTTAGTGTTTTTCAGCATACGTGGTTTAGTAAAACATACCATCATGTTCCAATAGGGCTCGATCAAAACAGAAACTTACACTTAAATGCCTCTCAGTATATGAAGTAAAAAAAGAACATAACATGCTTTTCCTTTCACTAATCTTTCCTCTCCATAAGCCATTCTCAGGACCAGATCAAGCATATAGATGGCCCTCCTTAGATGATTTCTAAGTCATTTAAGGGTAATTTATCACACATTAGCAGTGCATATCAGAGAAGGCAATGGCACCCCACTCCAGTACTCTTGCCTGGAAAGTCTCATGGACGGAGGAGCCTGGTGGGCTGCAGTCCACGGGGTTGCGAAGAGTCGGACATGACAGTGACTTCCCTTTCACTTTTCACTTTCATGCATTGGAGAAGGAAATGGCAGCCTACTCCAGTGTTCTTGGAGAATCCCAGGGATGGTGGAGCCTGGTGGGCAGCCGTCTATGGGGTCACACAAAGTCGGACACGACTGTAGCGACTTAGCAGCAGCAGCAATGCATATAAAAATATGTTTCATATTACTGAGGAGACCAAAGCATAAGTAGAAGTGAAGTGCTTTCTGTACCAAGGAGGCATAAATAAATTCCATTGTTGACAGCTGTCCTTTATGAATCTCATTTCTGATCTCATAATGAGTCATCCCACTGGTGACTTCTGAAAACCAGGCTGCACTGTGATCTTTTATTTTCTTCAGAAGCTCATGGTTTTCTAAAACCTTTCATCTACTTTACTATGTGAACTCTTCCAGATGGGCTTGAATGTGGGTGCATATGGGTTACCTGCTCTGTGAGACCAACTTTGCCTGGATTGATTGAGCCTGGACAATATTGTAAAGTAGGTGCAATTTGTCATCAGTGCCTTCCAACTTTCCTTTATCTGACCTTTAAATCACTCAGTGGCACTTTCTCTATTGCTTTCAGAGTATTTTCTGGTTTTGATTTTTATCTCATAACAAAACCAAAATTCAGGAAAATACACTGTATACATTTGTATATGTTACTTGAAGTAAAGATACTTGTGGTCTTAGTGACTTGGATGGTTTGCATAATCTCTTAAAATGAAGACTTCCTTGGAAATAGAAACTAATTCCCACAGATTCTAAACCATGTTTATTAGATAGAACTCAACAGGGTATATTTCTTACAAAGCCCAGTTTCAAATCATGAAAAATGAATATAGTGGGAGCATATAGCTGAATGAATATAGTTAAGGCGTGTGACTTTGCAAATTAATTTTGGAAAAAAGGGCATTGGATAGGCACCTTGGTTTTGAATCATAATGCCACCTTGAACTGATTGTGTGACTTTGGGCAAGATAGCTTAATATCCCTAAGTATTATTTTTTTCATTCTGTAAAATAGGGAATAAAATATCTAAAAGTGAGTCAAATCATGGAATTGCTAGCATAGCATCTGGAATATAATAGACTCTCAGGAAATAGGATTTTCCTTTTTTCTCATACTAAGGAGTCAGTCACCTACTAAATAGCCCCTTTTTTCCATGGGTCATCTTCCATGGGTCACCTGATCTGCTCACATCTCTTCTGTTCATCTGACATTTGCCTTTAGTGTTTTTCAGCATACGTGGTTTCACTGTTCAAGTAAAACGTGCTTTCGCAGAGGGTCTAAATTTTAGTCAAGTAATCTACTTTCCCCAAGGCATCAGAACAACAATGAAACCAAAATGAAATGAAATTGAATTGAAAAAATACAGAGAAAAGTAAAGAAAGAAGAGAAGGATAGAAGAGAGGAAAGTGAGAGAAGAAATAGTTACAGGACCTACCCAGAGGCCAGAAGATGGTACTATAGGAGAGTAAAAGAATTCGAGTGAACGGGTTCAGGAGACCTGACCTTAGGTAACTTGCTTAATGTCAATGATTTTCTCTATGAAAAGACCTCTCTATCAGGTCTTTTCCCAAGACCTCATTCAACTCATAGATTTTTGGTTTCAGGCCATTAAGAAGTAAAACATATCTTGAAGACCCTCCAACAATGACACTAAGTGTGGTTGGCTCCCACTGGCTCAGCCTGACTCTTGTCAGACACGGCTGCACATTTTACCTACCTCAGCTCACTTACTCTCTGTGGCAGTATATTATCCCCATTTTAAAGAGAAAGAATTTTTGGTTCAGTGAGTTTACGCGACTTTCTCAAGGTCAAAGAGGCAAAAAGATAGACCAGAGATTAACGACGTCTTTCAATACAAAGCCAAAGTTACTTCTTTATGTATTGTGGGTGCATGTTGCCACCCAAGTGACAGAAACTGGGAAAAAAATCTATATAGGGACTAAACCTTCATTAAATAACTCTGCAATGATAGTTTAGATAAATGTGTAGAATCCTGAAATGGTCATGGAATTTGAGGAAAGCATGCCCGGTTATGGCAGTGATATGCTGTTCAATGTTTAACAATTGGCTCTACAAAAACCTCAAAACAAACTAATTTGTAGCATTTGGCAATTTTTGTGGAGTAAATAGGCCACTATAGCCAATTTCAAGCTATCAACTTAAAGTCCCTGAGCTGGAGTTGAGAAGAAATGTACACAAATGGCTCTTTCAGGCCAATGTGTCTGTCTCCAGCATATCACTCTATGTGCATGTGTGTGCATATGTATGTATGAACTTGACTTTATATGCTGGTTTAATTTAAAAACATAACAAAATGAGAGGGTGAAATATCTATGCAAATGCTTTTCAAGTAAGTATGAGTACCATATGTTTCAGTTATGTGCTAATTTTCTCTTTTGGACAACTACGCAGATCACTGTCTACCTCCTTAAATATAAAATATAACTGTCAATAATATCAGCAAATGAAGGAAATAAAACCCTAGCTCCCAGTCTTTTAAAATATTTTTTTACTTATTTGGCTGTGCCAGGTCTTAGTTTTGGTTCCCAGGATCTTTAGTTGGGGCATGCGACTGTTAGTTGCAGCATCTGGTTATCTAGTTCCCTGACTATGGATCGAACCCAGATCTCCTGCATTGGGATCTTAGCCACTGGACCACCAGGAACTCCTGAAACTCCCAGTCTTGACCATCTTATTTCTTTCCATATGTTGGTGATTCCTGCATTCATTTTGAATGGATACTTCAAAAGATGTTTTGTGAGATGTGTGATGTTTCCTCCAGTTAGCCAGCAGGTGACAATAGCAGTATTTGTTAGTACTGTCTCAGTGAAGGGCCATGAGGGAAACCTGATCAGAAAGGAAGAACAAAACTATCCCATGGCCCTGTATTCCTAATTCCTCACCTTACAGTGCCATAACTGCTTGAATTTCTCTGAGATAAAGGCAATGTGCCTGAAAACTTGTAGGAAAATTGCAGGCATGGTCTACACAGCTCCATGAGTAAGCAGAGGAGTTGTCATTTGTGTAGAAGCCTCACAAATGATATTTGGATAGATTGTTTGAGGAATGATTTCTGATTGCTGAGACAATGTACTACACCTTATTCCTTTCTTAAAATCATGAGAGACAGAAGAAAGAATATAGCAGAGGGTTAAATGTGGAGAATATTCTTATATAAGAAAATCTGCACAAATGCTTGAAGTATTGATTATATAAATGTGCAGAAATTTCTCCCAACCTATTAAATAAAAGAAAAATAAGAAGGATGCTGAACACATCACTGCTACTTAGAGGAAAATGAGTTCCAAATTGAGAAACAATTCCCTTTTTTTAAATTATGATAAAGGGGAGGAAAGAATCCTAAAATTTTAATTATTATCTTCAGAACAACATACTTATATCTGAGGATAGACAAAACAGTATATAAAAATGCCATAAAAAGTTGAAATAAGAAATAATCTTCTTAAGAAACATTAAGAAATAAGAAATAATACTAATAGAAGAAACAATGCTTTAGGACCATATTAAAGCAAAGGATATTAACAATGGGAAGAATATTCTATTAGCTTGGTAGGCACCAGGACAGACGGCTGAAAGGAACTGTTTCAGAGACTGCAGAATTTTTGGCTTGATCTTTAAGAACAAAATGTAAATATCATTCTTCAGTCATTGCTTTTCTTTCTAATAACGAACTGTTAGAGTAACACCTTGAACTTTCTTCCTACATGATATTTTAAAAATTTCACATTGTTCTAAGTTTTAGAAAATTTCATAAATAATGAAAGCAACAGAAAAAAAATCAAAACATGATTCAGATTTTTCAAAAATTTATAAGGTCTTTAAATTTTAGATTGTCAATTTAAGAAACAGAATTCAAATGTAATGAAGTTAAAAATAGCACAAATTGAGTCAAAGCTAAAGTTCATCAAACTTAGGAAGAATATAGACGTTAGGTGAGCATTTCCAACAGGACGGCTAGGGTAGGAATGAAGAACAGTCATCATAAATTTCTTAGGAAGAACAAATAGGTCTTAGTAAACAAGTGGCTGTCTGGTCATGTACAAGGATACTTGGAAAGTGATCAATTATAATGACTATAACAAAAACTTAGATGCATACCTGAATGAAGATTGAAGTATCTTTTAATAACAAAACAAAATTTAATGCTAAAATAAAATCTAAAGGGTGTCCTAATGTGGCCATCAACAGGAAAATTTATGTTTTCCAGAATGATTCATGATATAAAGCCAGGTTGGCTTTGTTTTGGAAGGGTGTTAATTTGATGTGGAGATGGTTCGATGTGTTCCTCAAACTGTATGTGTGTTTGCAAGATGTAAAAGAGCATTATATAACTGTCCCATGATTTACAGGGCTATTTTGGAAACTACTTTTTAAATTGTTTTCCAGTGGTTTTGGAAGAAAGTTCCATTGTATATGAGCTTTGAATCTTTGCCCCCTTGGATTTTCCCCATTGGAATTCAATAAAATGTAACTAAATTAAAATGGGTGAATCCACAGTGTCAATTGCTGGCTCTCAGGTTAAAAAAGTTTTGTTTCTCAGGCACCCACCTCGACAAGTGCTGAGTCCAGGACTCAGGCTTTTAGAAAGGAGTACTGTACCAATAAATACCCATGTGCATTAATAAACAGTGAAATAATTACAGTAGTGAAATAGCATTTAATTTTAGGAACTGTAGAAAAACTCAACATATTTCTATTCTAGCACACAGGATGTGGCCTACTTCTTTAAAATGTCAAGCATAGAGACACAGATTTTATTTAAAGAACACAGAAGCACTTCTTTCCTTCTTTGATCGACTCAAGGATATAGTCTTTTCTCATCAGGGAAAAGATAAGTTTGATGCTGTTTTCTGAATGGTCATACTAACATCGGAGAAGGCAATGGCACTCCAGTACTCTTGCCTGGAAAATCCCATGGATGGAGGAGCTTGGTGGGCTACAGTCCATCATAATAGGGTTGTCATAGTGTATCAGGGAGCTCTCAAAGGCATTATCTCATTTCCTCATTATAAGCAAATATGATAAGACATATAAAACTCAGAAAGGCTAAGTATAAACCAAGATTTTCTTCTGTACTTTTTTTTTAACCATTAAATAATGCAATAGCTAAGAACTATTTTCTGCATCACTCTGCAGGTTCTAGCTAGGCAGGCATGGTTTCTGGCTTAAGATGAACAGGTTTTTTCTTCATGCATATATGTACATTTTAAGGGGGAAATATTTACATAACCCTTTACTTACATTTGTATCTATATGTTTATTAACATAAAATGCACATAAAAATTAAAACTAACCAAGGAGATAATAAAGTTATCACCCTTGAGTTTTGTGACAACATACTTTTTGAAGTTATCATTAAACTTTAGAAAGTCAAACAAAACGACATTAAAAATATTTTACAGTGAGATAAAAATCTACCTAAGAGGAATGCTTTTATTTTTGTTCTGTTCCAAGTTAGTTTGTTTAAAAGTTGATTAGGTTTATGCAAGTCTGAATTTTCAAACAAAATAGAAAATGGGTACTTTTTTTAGTAACCATTTCTATTGGTGGTAGAAGGCCAAAAGTTGTGTGCGTGTTCTATTTTAATTTCTGAAAATTTGGAACAGTCCTAAAAGGTTTTAACAAGAAGAAATCACAGATTAGTGTCCTTTTTTTTTAACTATTGAGTTGAAAAGCTCTTAACAAAAGTTTTACACAATGAATTATCTCTTTTGCCATCAAGTCAAAATTACTGACTTTGGTACCACTCACTTTTCCTCTCTGGGCAAGTATAGAACACTTTTGTTTGTACTCTGTCATTTGTTTTCTTTTTTGGGATTTAAAACTATGTCATTTACTCACATAATTGCTCCTCTCATGGTCATATCTTTATTCCTTGCTTTTGAGAAAGCCATGCTATTTATTTCTCCTCTTCCTGTGCCATAGGTGAGTTACCTAGCTTATTTGAGCCAAGTGTCCATATCTATAAAGTGAAAAAGTAGACAAGATATTATTTATGATTCATTCTAATATTGAAACTTTATGCAGTTTAAGAGAAAATCTGAAAAGTCATACAATATGATGTGATATTAGAAAGCAAGGACAAGGAAAGTTTCTTTTTCATTATTTGCAGAATGTGCCTAGACATAATTCCCTGCTTGATATTTTATATCCCAGATACATTCACAATTGTGCATGTGAGAGAGAGAAATGGTGAAGCAGAGAAATAGTGAGGCAGGTGGAGAGAGACAGAGAAGGGTCTGCTGGACATTTATGGATTACATGTGTATTAGAGGTGGTATTTAAGTGCTATTACACCTGCAAACACCCCACCAGCCTCTTCTCTCTCTGTTATATGCAGCTCAATGCTTTCAGGTACCCTGGAAAAACAAACACACAAAACAAAACAAAACAAAACAAAAAACCGAAAAACACGTTGGTATCGCCCTTGCCTCCTCTCTGTCTTTCACTCCTCAGAGCAAATCTGTCAGCAAATCTTGTTAGCCCTACCTTCAAAATAGAGTCAGCATCTAATCTTTTTTCACTACCCTCACTACCAATAGGCTACTCTCATGTCTAACCTAGATTATGGCAGTAGCATAACTGGTCTTCTCATTTCTGGTCTCTTAGCCAGACTTCTGACCTTTTTAAAACAGAAATCAGATCCCTTTAGTGAGTTTTAACCTCAAAGATGTTCCATCTGATTCAGAGTAAAACCCAGTGTCATAATATGATTTATGAGGCCCTCGACAACTTGCAGGCCACTCCCAGTGCCTTCCCTCTCACTGTGCACTGAGTTCTAGCCACACTCACCTCTTTACAGCACTCTTAAAACAGCAGGGACTTCATTGGTGGTCCAGTGGTTATGAATCTGCCTGGAAGTGCAGAGGACACACAGATTCAATCCCTCCTCCAGAAGATTCCACATGCCTCAGGGCCCAAGAACCTCAACTCCTAGCCTGGGCCCTAGAGCCTGAGAGAATGAGAGGCACTTGCAGGGCAACTACAGAGAAGCTCCTTCCCTCTGCAACTAGAGAAAGCCTGTGCACAGCAATGGAGATTCAGCACAGCCAAAAATAATAAAAAGGGGAAACAAACAAACAAACACAAAAACCCAAAACCAGCTGGCAGACACTGACATGGGATTTTTGTGATTAATGTCCTCTGTCTGGAAAGCTGTTCTCCTAGATAGCCACATGGCTAGCTTCCTCATTCTTTTCAGATCTTGATTCCAGATTTAACTTCTAATCTGAGACCCTTTTTGACCATTCTGCCTAAATTTCATCCCATCTCAACTTGTACCCTTACTTCTCCCCACTCCTCCCCCCATATATACTTCACACTTTTCTTTTTGCCTTTTATTTTTTTTAGCACTTATCAGTATCTAACATATTGCTTACTATTATGTATTTTAATTATTTTTTTAAACTTCTGTGATACCTCATTAGAATGTAAGTTTGGTAAGGCAGGGATTTGAGTCAGTTTTGCTCACTTCTCTATCTTTAGTACCAAGAACTGTGCCTGGCACATAATTCTCTGTAAGTATTTGTTGAATTGCCTTGGATGGAACAAAGAATGGAAACTGTGAATTATGCTCCAGATGGATAATTAGGAGTATGAAGGCCATTGCTTGGTAAAGAAAAATAAGTATAAACTACTTGGGAGTAAAAACCCACTTTGGAGGTTCATTCAGTGGTCTTAAGTTACAAATGAGAAAACTGAGTCCAGAGCAGTTAAGGTCACAAGGACAGTTAGTTGAAGAGCATAGGGCTAGAAGCCTGATCTTTAAACCCTCCTATTCCAGAACACTTCCTAAAGATACAAACCATTTAGTTACCAAGTTTAACCAGGACAAAACACAAGCAAGATAAAAAGGATTTTTTCTGCTTGCCTTGATTACTACCAAACCTATCAAGTTAATATTAGCCATAAAAATGTTGGATAATATCTCCTAGTTATAATAATAATATCCCTTATTAAGAATTAACATTGCATAAAACATAAAAACACATTAAAAACTCTCAAACTGCAAGAAGCTATAGCAATCAATATGGTATGGAAAATGGGTAGAGGTGTAGACAATAAGAGTGGAAGAATGCTGACAATTAATAGAAATAAGTGATGGCTATATGGGCTTCCCAGGTAGCACTAGTGGTAAAGAACCCACCTGCCAATGCAGGAGATGCAAGAGACACAGGTTTAATCCCTGGGTCAGGAAGATCATTTGGAGGAGGGTATGGTAATCCACTCTAGTATTCTTGCCTGGAGAATCCCATGGACAGAAGAGCCCAGCAGACTACAATCCATGGGGTCGCACAACACACACATACGCACATGCACACACACACACACACACACACACACACACACACACTATTCCATTTACTTCCTCTTTAAAGTTTCTATAATTAAAATTTAAACATTAAAAATAAATTAGAAACAAATCTCAAATTCCAACTCATTTTTTTTTCTAAGTCCTTTAAGAAAATAGTTAGAACCAAATCAGTGACCATTTTCTTCATTCTCTGCTTCTTCGTGTGTGTGCTCAACTGTGTCCAACTCTTTGCGGCCCTATGGACTATAGCCTGCCAGTCTCCTCTGTCCATGGAATTTTCCAGGCAAGAATACTGGAGTGGGTTGCTATTTCCTACACCAGGGGATCTTCCAGACTGTCTCCTACCTTGGCAGGCAGATTCTTTACCACTGTGCCACCTGAGAAGCCCCCTCTCAGCCTCTTTATCTTCTCTTAATTCAAGAATACAGAATCCTATTCTCCTACCTGTCATGCTGGGGCACAGTATACTCTGAAGGACCCTGAATAAGCTTGACACTGGAGTGGTCCCCTTGAGAGTGGTGCTCCATGAAGTCAAGTGTACTTACAGTTCATGGAATCAGATCCTCATTCTTTACTAAAAGGGGAACCTGTACATTTCTTTCCCTCCCCTAATTTAGAGGCAAAAGAGTAATAAAAAGTATATGTGGCTCAGTCAGTTTTTTTGGTACTGAAGAAGAATTTCTCCTCTGTGGATTATCACTTACATATTCCTACAACCTTATATATTCTGGATTCTTAGCTTTTCATTTTTTGATTTGAGAATAACCAAAATTCACTTTCAACTTTCCTATAGATTTCACATTACTTCATTGATAATTTTAATTTTATTTGTTTTATTTTTAATTATGCATATTTTTATTTTAACTTTAGGATTTTCCAGCTATATAGAATTTCATGAGTTCCCTTCATTGTGCCTTTGACTGGTCTTTCTCTGTATTCTCCTAGTCTCCTCATTTTTTCATTTTCCTTATCAACATATATCTTTACCTATCATGAAAAAAAAAGATTAATGTCATCTAGTGTATATGACTCATAGATGTATGATCCACTTCAAATTTTTATAATTCAAGACTCAGCTAGAAAAGTGCTACTTCACAGTTTTCTACTAAGGGAATCCCTTTTCAATTGAGAAGGCCTCCAGCTAATAACTCTACTTAAGTCTTCTTTCATCTTGCTACTTGAATATAGTCATGATGTCCCTTGAAGTATCCCTATATGATGTCATTCCCTGATTAAAGCTCTTCACAACTGCCCTGTTGCAGTTGAGGTAAAATCCAGTTCTTCTTTCTCAGAGGCCATGTAAGATTTGGTTTATCTGTTTCTGCAGCCCTATGGGAGATCTCACTGGCCTTCCCTCAATTCCTTCCGAACTTCTACCTATGGATGGTTCTCTACAGGTCCTCTGTTTCAGCCCTTCATTGATTTACTTCTTAGTACCAATAACAGTTTACTTTTATATTTTTATTCATTTGTGTGCTTTCACTTAAAAATCTACTTTCAATATATTGGGATCTCCTAAAGGACTAAAATCTCCTATCTGGCCACTATTCTCTCTCTAAGTTTCTTTTTTTAAAAAAACTAGGATACAATGGTTAGGAGGAACATTAATTTGAGCTACATAAGTCTCACAAATATATATTTGGTTTATTCTTTCTTCATTCAGAGAAATAAGAAGCCTTTCAATTTTGGTTAATAACAAAGCCCTAGTCATCTTAAATATTAGAATTCTTTGTTTGCTTTTCTATTTGTTCATGTCTTTGTTTTGGTATCACTAAGCTTGTCAAACTGACATTTCTACACGTGCCCCTGAGCCTCTGGGCAATCAGAAGCTCTGCTAGGTTGTAAGATGTTACAGTTATATACCAGTCAACTATACACCCAGTCAAAAATGGCTGTCTTACTTAGTAGAGTCTGAGATATTATATGAAGGCTCACTCCTTTAAAAATTTTATTTTATTAGAATTCCTTTTTTGAAGTTAGGTGCTGCCTGTAAAAAATAAAGGAATAAAGCACAAAAGATTCACAAAAGTACAAGAAGATCCCTGATGAAAATTAGTTAACAAATCACATTGCTTTCTTAAAACTCAGTGTCATCATACTAAATAATAAAAAGACCAACAACAGTATGAACAATAACAAAGTTTACACTGAGCATTTAGTATATTGGTACTATGTATGCCAATGTCATAAGGTAAAAATTATTTTGCACATTTTACAGAAAAATAAACCTTAAGGAATAAAGTGACTTGCCCAAAGTTCTTTAGCTCACTTGGTATTTGAACTTGGTTTCAAACTCAAGTCCTAGCCAAACATCATGTCCTAGCAGTCTATAAAAGTAGGAGAGTATATGAATTAATCTCATAAAAAGCAATGATTCTATAAATACTGATCAACTTTTTGCTATAGGCAAAAATGGTGTGATGACAGAAAATAATAGGTCTGAAGATAACACAATGCTATGGCATAGACCTCTACAGAGAATTCCTTCATGATATGAAAATGGGCAAAGGATAAGTACAGGTAACTCATGCAAAAGGGAATACTAATGGATAAAAGTAGTTTATATTTACTAAAATTAAAGAGATAAAGTGATAATATTTTCTGTTTTTCAATTTTCAAAACTGCAGGGGATGTTATTTATTTTTCTTATCAGTTCAGTTCAGTTGCTCAGTAGTGTCTGACTCTTTGTGACCCCATAGACTGCAGCACACCAGGCTTCCCTGTCCATTACAAACTGCCAGAGCTTGCACAAACTCATGTCCGTCGAGTCAGTGATGCCATCCAAGCATCTCATCCTCTGTCATCCCCTTCTCCTCCCTCAATCAATCTTCCCCAGCATCAAGGTCTTTTCAGATGAGTTAGTTCTTCACATCAGGTGGCCAACGTATTGGAGTTTCAGCTTCAGCATCAGTCATTCCAATGAATATTCAGGACTGCTTTCCTTTAGGATGGACTGGTTGGATCTCCCTGCTTTCCAAGGGACTCTTAAAAGTCTTCTCCAAAGACAGTCCAAGAATCAATTCTTCAGTGCTCAGCTTTTTTTATAGTCCAACTCTCACATCCATACTTGACTACTGAAAAAACTATAGTTTTGACTAGAGGGACCTTTGTTGGCTAAGTAATATCTCTGCTGTTTAATATGCTAGGTTGGTCAGAACTTTTCTTGTGAAGCAAGTGTCTTTCAATTTCATGGCTACAGTCATCATCTCCAATGATTCTGGAGCCCCCCAGAATAAAGTCAGCCACTGTTTCCACTGTATCCCCACCTATTTGCCAAGAAGTGATGGGACAAAGTGCCATGATCTTCATTTCTGAATGTTGAGTTTTAAGCCAACTTTTTCACTTTCCTCCTTCACTTTCATTAAGAGGTTCCTTAGTTCTTCTTCACTTTTGGCCATAAGGGTGGTGTCATCTGAATATCTGAGGTTACTGATATTTCTCCACACAATCTCAATTCCAGCTTGTGCTTCATCCAGTCCAGCATTTGTCACGACTTATTTAACTTATATACAGTATATAAGTTAAATAAACAGGGTGACAATATACAGCCTTGATATACTTCTTTCCTGATGTGGAACCAGTCTGTTGTTCCATGTACAGTTCTAACTGTTGCTTCTTGACCTGCATACAGATTTCTCAGGAAGCAGGTCAGGCGGTCTGGTATTCTCATCTCTTTAAGAATTTTCCACAGCTTTTTGTGACTCACACAGTCAAAGGCTTTGGCATAGTCAATAAAGCAGAAATAGATGTTTTCCTGGAACTCTCTCGCTTTTTTTATGATCCAATAGATGTTGGCAATTTAATCTCTGGTTTCTCTGCCTTTTCTAAATCCAGCTTCAACATCTGGAAGTTCACAGTTCATGTACTTTTGAAGCCTGGCTTGGCGAATTTTGAGTATTACTTTGCTAGTCTGTGAGATGAGTGCAACTGTGCGGTAGTTTGAACATCCTTTGGCTTTGCCTTTCTTTGGAATTGGAATGAAAACTGACCTTTTCCAGTCCTGTGGCCACTGCTGACTTTTCCAAATTTGCTGGTGTGTTGACTGCAGCACTTTGACAGCAGCATCTTTTAGGATTTGAAATAGCTCTATTGGAATTCCATCACCTCCACTGGCTTTGTTCATAGTGATGCTTTCTAAGGCCCACTTGACTTCATATTCTAGGATGTCTGGCTCTAGGTGAGTGATCACACCACTGGGTTTTTCTGGGTCATGAAGATCTTTTTTGTATAGTTCTTCTTGCCACCTCTTTTTAATATCTTCTGCTTTTGTTAGGTTCATACCATTTCTGTCCTTTATTGTGCCTATCTTTGCATGAAATGTTCCCTCGGTATCTCTAATTTTCTTAAAGAGATTTCTAGTCTTTCCCATTCTATTGTTTTCTCCTATTTCTTTGCATTGATCACTGAGAAAGGCTTACTTATCTCTCCTTGCTATTTGGAACTCTGCATTCAAATGGATATATCTTTCCTGTTCTCCTTTGCCTTTCACTTCTTCTCTCAGCCATTTTAAGGACTACTTCTACTGCTGCTACTGCTACTGATAAGTCACTTCATTCGTGTCCGATTCTGTGCGGCCCCATAGGCGGCAGCCCACCAGGCTCCCCGTCCCTGGAATTCTCCAGGCAAGAACACTGGAGTGGGTATCCATTTCCTTCTCCAATGCATGAAAGTGAAAGGTGAAAGTGAAGTTGCTCAGTCGTGTCCGACTCTTAGCGACCCCATGGACTGTAGCCTACTAGGCTCCTCTGCCCATGGGATTTTCCAGGTAAGAGTACTAGAATGGGATGCCACCTCCTTCTCCTTAGACAACCATTTTTTCTTTTTGCATTTCTGTTTCTTGGGGAAGGGCTTGATCATTCCCTCTTGTACAGTACCATGAACTTCTGTCCATAGTTCTTCAGGCACTCTGTCTATCAGAACTAATATCTTGAATCTATTTGTCACTTCCACTGTATAACCATATGGGATTTGATTTAGGTCATATTTGAATGGCTGCATGGGCAAAGGAGGGCCTAGAGGAGCTATCCCATGTTGAAGGTCAGGAAGGGCAGCAGTGAAAAGATACCCCTCATCCAAGGTAAGGAGCAGCAGCTGCACTTTGCTGGAGCAGCTATGAAGAGATACCCCATGCCCAAGGTAAGAGAAACTGAAATAAGATGGTAGGTGTTGCAAGAGGGCATCAGAGGGCAGACACACTGAAACCATACTCATAGAAAACTAGTCAATCTAATCACATTAAGACTACAGCCTTGTCTAACTCAGTGAAACTAAGCCATGCCTGTAGGGCAATCCAAGACAGGTGGGTCATGGTGGATAAGTCTGACAGAATGTGGTCCACTGGAGAAGGGAATGGCAAACCACTTCAGTATTCTTGCCATGAGAACCTCAAGAACAGCATGAAAAGGCAAAATGATAGGATACTGAAAGAAGAATTCCCCAGCTCAGTAGATGCCCAATATGCTACTAGAGATCAGTGGAGAATTAACTCCAGAAAAAAGGAAGGGATGGAGCCAAAGCAAAAACAATACCCAGTTGTGTATGTGACTGGTGATAGAAGCAAGGTCTGATGCTGTAAAGAGCAGTAATGCATAGGAACCCGGAATGTCAGGTCCATGAATCAAGGCAAATTGGAAGTGGTCAAACAAGAGATGGCAAGGGTGAACATTGACATCCTAGGAATCAGCAAACTAAAATGGACTGGAATGGGTGAATTTAACTCAGATTACCATTATATCTACTACTGCAGGCAGGAATCCCTCAGAAGAAATGGAGTAGCCATCATGGTCAACAAAAGAGTCTGAAATGCAGTACTTGGATGCAATTTCAAACACGACAGAATGAGCTCCGTTCATTTCCAAGGAAAACCATTCAATATCACAGTTATCCAAGTCTATGCCC
>SJYC01100390.1:0-19220 GCA_006408675.1 Madoqua kirkii
AGAAAACGAAGATCATGGCATCTGGTCCCATCACTTCATGGGAAATAGATGGGGAAACAGTGGAAACAGTGTCAGACTTTTCTTTTTTTGGCGAGGAAGGGGCTCCAAAATCACTGCAGATGGTGATGGCAGCCATGAAATTAAAAGACGCTTACTCCTTGGAAGAAAAGTTATGACCAACCTAGATAGCATATTCAAAAGCAGAGACGTTACTTTGCCGACTAAGGTCTGTTTAGTGAAGGCTATGGTTTTTCTGGTAGTCATGTATGGATGTGAGAGTTGGACTGTGAAGAAGGCTGAGTGCCAAAGAATTGATGCTTCTGAACTGTGGTGTTGGAGAAGACTCTTGAGAGTCCCTTGGACTGAAAGGAGACCCAACCAGTCCATTCTGAAGGATATCAGTCCTCAGATTTCTTTGGAAGGAATGATGCAAAGGTTCAACTCCAGTATTTTGGCCACCTCATGTGAAGAGTTGACTCATTGGAAAGGACTCTGACGCTGGGAGGGATTGGGGGCAGGAGGATAACAGGATGACACAGGATGAGATGGCTGAATGACATCACTGACTCAATGGACGTGAGTCAGAGTGAACTCCAGGAGTTGGTGATTGTCAGGGAGGCCTAAGTCTGAAACTGGCAATAAGGAGTTCATGATCTGAGCCACAGTCAGCCTCCTGTCTTTTTTTTTTGCTGATGGTATACAGCTTCTCCATCTTTGACTGCACAGAATATAATCAATCTGATTTCAGTATCAACCATCGGGTGATGTCCATGTGTATAGTCTTCTCTCGTGTTATTGAAGGAGGATGCTTGCTATGACCAGTGCTTTCTCTTGGCAAAACTCTTTTAGCCTTTGACTTGCTTCATCTTGTGTAGAAATTGCCACTTATAGAAATTGCTGAGAACCAGGCACTATTGCTAAAAGTATAATTTAGGAAACTTTTCTGTAACACATTTTGGACTTAGAGATGAAAAGCCTGAGATTATACACCTTCTCTTCTGTAAATTTATCTTAGGAATAGTAAGATTGGACATAAACATGTATATATGTGTATTATTACAGCATTACTTGTAATAGCTAACCTTCAGAAACAATCTGGATATGTAAAAAAAAAATAGGGAACTATTAAATTACTATGTAACATCCCTAAAATGAAAAATTACATAATTAAGAAAATTATATTTTAGACTATGAGAAATTATCCCCTATATTATTCTTAAAGTAAAATATTGCACATCAAATTTTCACAATGATTATCTCTTTGTGGAGGTTTTCTGCTGAATTATTTTCAACATTGTACATTTCTGTATTTTAGAAATTTTCCACAGAAAACATATTGTGAACTAACAAAGTGAATCAGAATTTTTAAATTAGAACAGCTTAAAAAGATACTAACCCCAAACTAGGCTAAAATAAGTCATTAGGAATAAGCCTAGACTTCTTATAACAATTATAAGAAACATTCAGTTCAATTCAGTTCAGTCACTCATTCATGTCTTTACGACCCCATGGACTGCTGCTTGCCAGGCTTTCCTGTCCATCACTAACATTACAAACATTAGAGAAGACTTATGGGAACACTGAACACACGTGGGTTAAGTTTGAATGATGACTTTATCTTTTGCTGAGTAACTTTGGCTGACTGACTTATTTGTAAGATTGTGATAACATTACATCCTTGGGATTATACAAGGAATTACTAGAATGGTATATGAAACTTTTACATCATGATCACATTGGAAACATTGTCTATCACATAGTTTCTAGACTTAAATACTTGAAAATGAATTACAATGTGTGTATTTTACTTCCACCACTTTACATGAACAACACCTTATATAATTACCAACAGCTACACTTTTTAATAGTAGGTTAGCTGTACTATATAATGACACAACTACAGAATTTCATCAGAAGAAACAAGGAGCTCAGACTAGAAACAAGTGTGGGAAGAGGGTTGTTGTTAAAGAGATTGGGAAGAAAATATTTTGTGCTCTCAAATTGTCAGTTTGAACTCTATGTATTCAAGTATGAAGTCATTACATTAAGTACAGATTGAGATTTTCTTTAAGTTTTTGATGGCTTGTTTACTTTTTACATTTCTCATTATGCATTGCTTAAATAACCCAACCTGTTATACAGAGTGAAGTAAGCCAGAAAGAAAAACACCAATACAGTGTCCTAATGCATATATATGGAATTTAGAAAGATGGTAATGATAACCCTGTATGCAAGACAGCAAAAGAGACACAGATGTATAGAACAGTCTTTTAGACTCTGTGGGAGAAGGCGAGGGTGGGATAACTTGAGAGAATAGCATTGAAACATGTATACTCTTATATGTGAAACAGATTGCCAGTCCAGGTTCACTGCATGAGATAGGGTGCACTCAGGGCTGGTGCACTGGGATGACCCAGAGGAACGAGATGGGGAGGGAGGTGGGAGGGGAGCTCAGGATGGGGGACACATGTATACTCATGGCTGATTCATGTCAATGTATGGCAAAACCACTGCAATACTGTAAAGTAATTAGCCTCCAATTAAAATAAATAAATAAATAAAAAGATAGTGTGGGGACGTCCCTGGGGTCCAGTGGCTAAGATTCCACCTGATCACAGTGTAGGGGGCCCAGGTTCAATCCTTAGTCAGGCCACAGGCCACAGCTAAGAGTTCACATGCTGCAACCAAATAAATAAATATTAAAACCAGAAAAAAAAACCAAACCCACAAATATTGATATTTTACTGTGGATTGCACAAACAGAAAAGGTTAACAGAAAAAAAATAATTTTTATAGATTGAAAGAACAATAAAAAATACACCAATCCAATGTAACCACTCTATAGTTCTCTAGGCCTGAACTACAAAACAAGCGTGAGAGGATTTTAGACATGCAATGTGCTGTTTACACTTTCTTAGAAAATGTGTTTGAGTTAGAATTTGCTTCTCAAAACAGATTGTAGAATCATATTGTGATATTAGTCTGTGAGATCAGCAATATAATTCGCTCCTTGTCTCTCAGGCACATGGGACAATTCCCAGTCTTCTTTGGTTTTAGGTGCACCTATCTGTTTTCCTTTGGCGAAATCACAGAAGCATCATGCATCACTTTTAGGCAGCTTTAAGAGCTGGTATATCCCTTCTTTCTCCCTCTGCCATTATGTCCAACAAAGATCCAGATGGTAGCAGCTCAATCCACCAGCATCCCAGAGAGGAAAATAAAGGAGTGTCTACCTGATTTTTGATGGACATGCACTGTTTTAAAGCAATGGTTTTCAACTGGGAGCAATCACTCCCCCATCCCTTATCCTGCCACCAAAGGAGATTTGGCAATGTCTGGCAACTTTTAGTTGCTACAACTTACATGGTATGTGTGCTAACAGCATGTAGTGGGTAGAGGCCAGTGATGCTGATAAACATTCTACCTGGCACAGAAAAACAACCGACAATGAAGAATCACCCAAACCAAACTGTATATAGTGGCAAGTGTGAGAAAGCCTGTTTCAAATCATGGAGATAGAAAGAATTTTGTTACTACAACATAATCTAGGATATTCTGATTGATAGAATATTTTCAATATTTTGAAATCTATTAACATAATTTGACCATAATGGTAGGGTAAAAGAGAAAAAAATGTGATCATCTCAATACATTTAGAAAATATTTTTGATAAAAATTCTATATTTGTTAGTAATAAAGGAAAGGGTAGCTATTTTTATAATATAATATTTTAATATCACAAAAACAAATTTCTCCAAACAAATGCTAAAATTATGATTCATACCAAGTCAGTAAAATGATCCCATAAGACCAAAAATTAAAATAACTGACAACAGTCCTTCCTTGACTTTAGATGATTTGACTTCCAATTTTTGACGTTTTTATAATGATGCAAAAGTGATACACATTCAGCAGAAACACACTTTAAACTCTGAATTTTTATCTTGTCTTTGGCTAGTGGCTCAGACAGTAAAGCCTCTGCCTGCAATGCAGGAGACCTAGGTTCGATTCCTAGGTCGATTTGTTAGTAATAAAGGAAAGGGTAGCTATTTTTATAATATAATATTTTAATATCACAAAAACAAATTTCTCCAAACAAATGCTAAAATTATGATTCATACCAAGTCAGTAAAATGATCCCATAAGACCAAAAATTAAAATAACTGACAACAGTCCTTCCTTGACTTTAGATGATTTGACTTCCAATTTTTGACGTTTTTATAATGATGCAAAAGTGATACACATTCAGCAGAAACACACTTTAAACTCTGAATTTTTATCTTGTCTTTGGCTAGTGGCTCAGACAGTAAAGCCTCTGCCTGCAATGCAGGAGACCTAGGTTCGATTCCTAGGTCGGGAATATCCCCTGGAGAAGGAGATGACAATCCACTCCAGCACTCTTGCCTGGAAAATCCCATAAATGGAGGAGCCTGACAGGGTACAGTCCATGGGGTCGCAAATAGTCAGACACAACTGAGCGACTTCACTTTATACTCTAGAGATGCTGGAAGCAGCAGTGAGCCAACATCTCCCAGTTAGTCATGAGATCAGAAGAGTAAACAACCAATATACTACAAACCATCCTGTACCCTAACAACCGTTCTGTTTTTTTCACATTCAAGACAGTATTAAAAAAAAAAGCCTCTGTGTGATATTCAATACTTTATTATAAAATGGACTTTGTGTTAGATGTTTTTGCTCAATTGTAGGCTTAGTAAGTGTTTTGATCATGTTTAATGTAGACTAGGATCAACTGTGAAGCTTGGTGGTGGTTTAGTTGCCCAGTTTTGTCTGACTCTTGAAACCCCATGGACTGTAGCTTGCCAGGCTCCACTGTCCATGGGATTTTCCAGGCAAGAATACTGGAGTGGGTTGCTATTTCCTTCTCCAGGAGGTCTTCCCAATCCAGGTCTCCTGCACTGCAGGCAGATTCTTTACCAACTGAGCTACAGGGAATTCTAAGTGTATTAACTGCACTTTTGATTTTCAATTTTTCAGCTTATGATGTGTTTACTAAGACAACTCCATTTCTAAGTCAAGGACGATCTGCAGTTGTTTAGTTGGTATATTTTATATATATATATATATATAATTTGCTTCAGAAAGTATATGCTCATATCCATTAATAAAATCAACAAACATCTTTTGGGATGTTTGGGATGAACCAGTGTTGTTTTATCTTCTCTCTGCAGTTTTAAATTAAGGTTTTTTAAAAGGTGAATTTATTACAACAGCTGTGCCCTATAATTAAACTAGAAGCTACTTACAACTAAAAAACACAAGCATTGGATAATATAATATTCTGAAATGTGGGTGGCTTTCTGCTTATAGCTTGTACAATACACAGTTTGTAACCTTTCTTACACAGACAGGTCCCCTTGGTAATGATCAAAACTTGAAATTACAACTGGCTAAGGACTGAGGGGAGTGAGGATTCGTAGACTCTGCTAATTCAACTGGCAACATCATTTGCTTAATACTGGGGTGATGGCTCAGCTGAGCTTGTTGGGAGTTGTATTCTAAGAATTCCATTTATTCTCAGGAGCTCTGCAATGGAACTCTTACTGAAATAAAAGAGCAAGAGATACTTAAGGACAAGAAATTACCATGGAAACTGCCCTTCTCCCCTTCATAATTTACCATTCAAACATTTTGTGGTCATAAAATTGTCAATGGAAATTTTTGGTACTGATAACACAAATTTTGGAAGTAGTTTAAATGTCTTTGAGAAAAATAAAAATGTATCCATTTGTTACTGATTTACCAGGGAAGAACATGGTTTCTTCAGCCTAGCTTTTAATGGTTTCATTTTAAGAAGACTTTACTTAGTCCAGTTCCCCCTAAAGGAATATTCAAATATTGAATTTAAGATAATTTGGTTTTATATACTTTGGAAATTATAAACATCATACATTTGTATGCATTTCCTTTATGATCATTTTGTGTTTCATGGAAAAAATGTTTTCCAGAAGTACAACTCTTTTTGATAACACAGAAAGTACTGAAAATTAAAGGATGCCTTATGTTGTCTATCCATATAACTAGGGTTTAGGTGCATACTGAGTCAAAGGCAAGGTTCATCTGTATCACAGAATAGTATAAACACAATCTATCATGGAAGATGACCAACCTAATAACTACTTTTTTTCTTTTAACATATTGTGAAGAAGGTCTAGAAATTCAAATTCCAGAGTGGATCAATAGGAATTCAGAATTTGGCTTCAGGAACCGTGATGCTCTAATCTCAGGTATAAAAACAGAGAATGGAGCATTTTATTTCTATGATTTCTTGTGTTTTACTATTCGTGTAAATGAATTTTTAAAAGCATCTCTGAAACTTATTTCAGTAGTATTTGCTTCATAATAAAAGGAATAGAAAGCTTCAGATATGTTATTCACTGATGAGTATTAATTAGTGAGTATTTATTATCAACACACAGGGAAATGTTTATAAGGTTCAAATATATTATGGTTACATCCTTGCTACTTATCATGTATGTTTTATCCAAATGGCCAGGGGACAGCTTCATTCTTCACCTATGATAATTGCTTAATATAAAAATCACAGCCTGCAATCTGTGCTGGCAATAAACCAATAAATAGTTGTAGAAACTGCTATATGCATTTCTGTGATCACTGATTAACCTTATGGAGGAAATTACTCTGAAGAGATTTTAATCATCCAATTTTGTATCAATCAGAACACTACAATGACTAGTTGATTCAGTTTACGAATCGTTTCAAATGGAAAAAAAAAGTGAATTATTCTTGTCATGTTAACAACCACAAAATTAAGCCAAGCAGAAAACAAAACAGGTTGATTTATTTATTTATGTTTTTGGTGAACACATTCAGTGGTCATTTACGAACATTTGGCTTCTTCAGTTCAGTTCAGTTATTCAGTCGTGTCCGACTCTTTGTGACCCCATGAATCACAGCACGCCAGGCCTCCCTGTCCATCACCAACTCCCGGAGTTCACTCAGACTCATGTCCATCAAGTCAATGATGCTATCCAGCCATCTCACCATCCTTTCTGGAGTTATTTCTCCACTGATCTCTAGTAGCGTATTGGGTACCTACAAACCTGGGGCGTTCCTCTTTCAGTATCCTATCACTTTGCCTTTTCATATTGTTCATGGGGCTCTCAAGGCAAGAATACGGAAGTGATTTGCCATTCCCTTCTCCAGTGGACCACATTCTGTCAGCCCTCTCCACCATGACCCGCCCATCTTGGGTGGCCCCACCCGGCATGGCTTAGTTTCATTGAGTTAGACAAGGCTGTGGTCCTAGTGTGATTAGATTGACTAGTTTTCTGTGAGTATGGCTTCTTGGGATGGTGCAAACAAAAATGGACCTCCTGGACTGTATGCCCTTGCTGCTCCTTGTTATTCTTTTTTCATTTTGTTTCTTTTCTTTATTCTTCCCTTTGAAATTGGTCTTCTGGACTTTAGGCTTCATAGTGAATACTGAATAACAGACCACAATAATTTGGTCATATCCCATTTGAGAAAGACCAGCGTCTTTCTTTGACATGCAGGGACCAAGTTATGAAAGAATAATTCTCTTTCTGAATTGTGCCCAGTAAAATGGGCAGTCAGAAGGCTGTACAATGTCCACAGTGAGCTCACTTTACTCATTCTTACTCCAAACATTACCCAAATCTAATGTGCAGTATGAGCAAAGCTACTGGGTTGCAAATTTATATTGCAGTCTGGCAGATGAATTCTGAAGGCCTTTGTCAAACATCTTCTCTCCTCTTATAGTTACTAGTTTGGAAGATGATCAAGAAAGAAAAGACAGAGATGATGCTTTTCCAACTGGAATTTCCATGTTTCCTGGATGACTATTACAGTGCCCAGCTTAGGTTCCCTTTATGGGGTCTACAACATTGCTGAGGGTTAATAATAGCAGTTGTGGTTCAGCTGGTAAAGAATCTGCCTGCAATGTGGGAGACCTGAGTTTGATCCCTGAGTTAAGAGAAGGGAAAGGCTACCCACTCTAGTATTCTGGCCTGGAGAATCCCATGGACTATACAGTCCATGGTGTTGCAAGGAGTTGGACATGACTGAGTGACTTTCACTTTCAATGATAACAGTGACTTTTAAAATGTACTCTTTAATTGATCAAGGCAGATCCTCATCTGTCTTTGCTGGTGCCCCTTTTGTACCTTGTGCATGTTTTGCTCATTATGTGCTTCATATACAATAGTGTTGAGGAAACAGGCAGTGGACAACAAATGGGTTTAGACCTGGTTGTTGATAAGAGCTGTGCAAGGAAGCTGTGCAAGAGTCTGTGCAAGCAGTGCAAGGAGTACACTGCACACTCTGGCAGAAACAAGCAGTATAAACACAGAAGCGTTGCTGCACATGGCCTTTGAGCACTAAATATGAACTCTAATTCTGGAAGCAGGGGAGAGTCCTCAGTTCAGAACACAATGTGAACATCAAAACAACTTAATGAAAATGACTAAAGTTTCACTTATTAAAGATTATTTTCTACATCACTGTATACAGCAGTGAAGAGATACTTCACTGTAAGTGAAAACCCTGTGAGGTGTGAGGTTTAGGAGACAGGTTTGCCCTAGTTTGTATTCTCTTCTGTGTGTGCTACATCACTGTTTTCCTATGAGGTCTAATCTGTGAAAGGATGTTTGCTTCTCACATCAGGGCACCAGTCTTTGCTCTTGCTCTTTCTTAAAATTTAGTCTGAAAGTAGCAAGTCTTAAATTCTAGGGAATGCTTTGATCTCATATGCTTCAGGTTGCTGATTGAAGCTGTGTGGTGCTGCTGTTCTCTGCCTTTCCTACCCAAGTATTTTGGATTTGAGCTTCTTATGCCAATTACTAGCTCTCTGTGGGATCACCTTTTTCCATAGAACATTTTCTGAGTATTACAATCTGTGAAAAACACGTGCTACAAAACATCAGGATAGTTTGGAAAGCAGTATTCCTTGTGGGCTGCTAAGTCGCTTCAGTCGTGTCCGACTCTGTGCGATCCCACAGATGGCAGCCCACCAGGCTCCCCTGTTCCTGGGATTCTCCAGGCAAGAACACTGGAGTGGATTGCCATTTCCTTCTCCAATGCATAAAAATGAAAAGTGAAAGTAAAGTCGCTCAGTCATGTCTGACTTTTCGCAACCCTATGGACTGTAGCCTAGAAGGCTCTTCCATCCATGGGATTTTCCAGGCAAGAGTACTGGAGTGGGGTGCCATCACCTTCTCCATTCTTGTGGGCACAAGGAGTTAATTTTATTCTAATATCTAGAATACTTGAAAATAGATCTTCTGTTACACAGAAATAAGAATGTCAACACTTTGTATGCAGTTCCATTTAAACTTTCTCCTAGCAGCTCTATGGAATGATTAATCTTTCTATAATAAAATATTCTGAAGGTCCTACCACTATTTAGTTCATCTAGAATCCATGGATCTAGAAGCTCTATTATTCATGGATTCTGATTAAACTCAGCAACAGTGTGATCTAGAAAAAAATGGGCATTGGATTGGTCAGAGTAATCTGTCTTTTATCACAAACAACCCCAAAATAGCAGTGGAATTGGGCAACAACAGCTTATGTGCCATTCACAGTTTTAATGTAGGTTTGCATGTGGGGTGAGTTTAAGAAAGGGAAAGAGGGATTTTAATCTCATTAGTCATTCAGGGATCCAGGACTCCCGTCTTGAGGTCCCCTCTCCTTTGGGCCCTTGTTATTCTTTCTATTCAAGTGAAAGTTTAATGGGACAGGTCTGAATATGGCCATTATTTCAGCTCATAATCCATTATTCAGAACTAACACCTCCGTGCCCAAGAAGAAAGGAAGACCATGGATATTACTAATCATCAGAGATGGAATGATTTACTATCATTGTCCCTGGACAAAAATGAAAGCATTGCTTTGTCTAGTATATCTTCACTTTTTATCTTATCTTTAACACTGAATTTTGTATTCATATTTATACATAGTGATAATATAACATTTCTCTGTAGATAATACATGAAAATGATTCTATTGAGTTCCATGCAATTGGACTTTATCTCATTTTCTTAATAAGAATAAAGATTTCACACTGAGCCACCCATATTTCCTTGCTCAGTGTTAACAGTTTGTAACCTTTCTTACACAGACAGGTCCCCTTGGTAATGATCAAAACTTGAAATTACAACTGGCTAAGGACTGAGGGGAGTGAGGATTCGTAGACTCTGCTAATTCAACTGGCAACATCACTTGCTTAATACTGGGGTGATGGCTCAGCTGAGCTTGTTGGGAGTTGTATTCTAAGAATTCCATTTATTCTCAGGAGCTCTGCAATGGAACTCTTACTGAAATAAAAGAGCAAGAGATACTTAAGGACAAGAAATTACCATGGAAACTGCCCTTCTCCCCTTCATAATTTACCATTCAAACATTTTGTGGTCATAAAATTGTCAATGGAAATTTTTGGTACTGATAATACAAATTTTGGAAGTAGTTTAAATGTCTTTGAGAAAAATAAAAATGTATCCATTTGTTACTGATTTACCAGGGAAGAACATGGTTTCTTCAGCCTAGCTTTTAATGGTTTCATTTTAAGAAGACTTTACTTAGTCCAGTTCCCCCTAAAGGAATATTCAAATATTGAATTTAAGATAATTTGGTTTTATATACTTTGGAAATTATAAACATCATACATTTGTATGCATTTCCTTTATATCATTTTGTGTTTCATGGAAAAAATGTTTTCCAGAAGTACAACTCTTTTTGATAACACAGAAAGTACTGAAAATTAAAGGATGCCTTATGTTGTCTATCCATATAACTAGGGTTTAGGTGCATACTGAGTCAAAGGCAAGGTTCATCTGTATCACAGAATAGTATAAACACAATCTATCATGGAAGATGACCAACCTAATAACTACTTTTTTTCTTTTAACATATTGTGAAGAAGGTCTAGAAATTCAAATTCCAGAGTGGATCAATAGGAATTCAGAATTTGGCTTCAGGAACCGTGATGCTCTAATCTCAGGTATAAAAACAGAGAATGGAGCATTTTATTTCTATGATTTCTTGTGTTTTACTATTCGTGTAAATGAATTTTTAAAAGCATCTCTGAAACTTATTTCAGTAGTATTTGCTTCATAATAAAAGGAATAGAAAGCTTCAGATATGTTATTCACTGATGAGTATTAATTAGTGAGTATTTATTATCAACACACAGGGAAATGTTTATAAGGTTCAAATATATTATGGTTACATCCTTGCTACTTATCATGTATGTTTTATCCAAATGGCCAGGGGACAGCTTCATTCTTCACCTATGATAATTGCTTAATATAAAAATCACAGCCTGCAATCTGTGCTGGCAATAAACCAATAAATAGTTGTAGAAACTGCTATATGCATTTCTGTGATCACTGATTAACCTTATGGAGGAAATTACTCTGAAGAGATTTTAATCATCCAATTTTGTATCAATCAGAACACTACAATGACTAGTTGATTCAGTTTACGAATCGTTTCAAATGGAAAAAAAAAGTGAATTATTCTTGTCATGTTAACAACCACAAAATTAAGCCAAGCAGAAAACAAAACAGGTTGATTTATTTATTTATGTTTTTGGTGAACACATTCAGTGGTCATTTACGAACATTTGGCTTCTTCAGTTCAGTTCAGTTATTCAGTCGTGTCCGACTCTTTGTGACCCCATGAATCACAGCACGCCAGGCCTCCCTGTCCATCACCAACTCCCGGAGTTCACTCAGACTCATGTCCATCAAGTCAATGATGCTATCCAGCCATCTCACCATCCTTTCTGGAGTTATTTCTCCACTGATCTCTAGTAGCGTATTGGGTACCTACAAACCTGGGGCGTTCCTCTTTCAGTATCCTATCACTTTGCCTTTTCATATTGTTCATGGGGCTCTCAAGGCAAGAATACGGAAGTGATTTGCCATTCCCTTCTCCAGTGGACCACATTCTGTCAGCCCTCTCCACCATGACCCGCCCATCTTGGGTGGCCCCACCCGGCATGGCTTAGTTTCATTGAGTTAGACAAGGCTGTGGTCCTAGTGTGATTAGATTGACTAGTTTTCTGTGAGTATGGCTTCTTGGGATGGTGCAAACAAAAATGGACCTCCTGGACTGTATGCCCTTGCTGCTCCTTGTTATTCTTTTTTCATTTTGTTTCTTTTCTTTATTCTTCCCTTTGAAATTGGTCTTCTGGACTTTAGGCTTCATAGTGAATACTGAATAACAGACCACAATAATTTGGTCATATCCCATTTGAGAAAGACCAGCGTCTTTCTTTGACATGCAGGGACCAAGTTATGAAAGAATAATTCTCTTTCTGAATTGTGCCCAGTAAAATGGGCAGTCAGAAGGCTGTACAATGTCCACAGTGAGCTCACTTTACTCATTCTTACTCCAAACATTACCCAAATCTAATGTGCAGTATGAGCAAAGCTATTGGGTTGCAAATTTATATTGCAGTCTGGCAGATGAATTCTGAAGGCCTTTGTCAAACATCTTCTCTCCTCTTATAGTTACTAGTTTGGAAGATGATCAAGAAAGAAAAGACAGAGATGATGCTTTTCCAACTGGAATTTCCATGTTTCCTGGATGACTATTACAGTGCCCAGCTTAGGTTCCCTTTATGGGGTCTACAACATTGCTGAGGGTTAATAATAGCAGTTGTGGTTCAGCTGGTAAAGAATCTGCCTGCAATGTGGGAGACCTGAGTTTGATCCCTGAGTTAAGAGAAGGGAAAGGCTACCCACTCTAGTATTCTGGCCTGGAGAATCCCATGGACTATACAGTCCATGGTGTTGCAAGGAGTTGGACATGACTGAGTGACTTTCACTTTCAATGATAACAGTGACTTTTAAAATGTACTCTTTAATTGATCAAGGCAGATCCTCATCTGTCTTTGCTGGTGCCCCTTTTGTACCTTGTGCATGTTTTGCTCATTATGTGCTTCATATACAATAGTGTTGAGGAAACAGGCAGTGGACAACAAATGGGTTTAGACCTGGTTGTTGATAAGAGCTGTGCAAGGAAGCTGTGCAAGAGTCTGTGCAAGCAGTGCAAGGAGTACACTGCACACTCTGGCAGAAACAAGCAGTATAAACACAGAAGCGTTGCTGCACATGGCCTTTGAGCACTAAATATGAACTCTAATTCTGGAAGCAGGGGAGAGTCCTCAGTTCAGAACACAATGTGAACATCAAAACAACTTAATGAAAATGACTAAAGTTTCACTTATTAAAGATTATTTTCTACATCACTGTATACAGCAGTGAAGAGATACTTCACTGTAAGTGAAAACCCTGTGAGGTGTGAGGTTTAGGAGACAGGTTTGCCCTAGTTTGTATTCTCTTCTGTGTGTGCTACATCACTGTTTTCCTATGAGGTCTAATCTGTGAAAGGATGTTTGCTTCTCACATCAGGGCACCAGTCTTTGCTCTTGCTCTTTCTTAAAATTTAGTCTGAAAGTAGCAAGTCTTAAATTCTAGGGAATGCTTTGATCTCATATGCTTCAGGTTGCTGATTGAAGCTGTGTGGTGCTGCTGTTCTCTGCCTTTCCTACCCAAGTATTTTGGATTTGAGCTTCTTATGCCAATTACTAGCTCTCTGTGGGATCACCTTTTTCCATAGAACATTTTCTGAGTATTACAATCTGTGAAAAACACGTGCTACAAAACATCAGGATAGTTTGGAAAGCAGTATTCCTTGTGGGCTGCTAAGTCGCTTCAGTCGTGTCCGACTCTGTGCGATCCCACAGATGGCAGCCCACCAGGCTCCCCTGTTCCTGGGATTCTCCAGGCAAGAACACTGGAGTGGATTGCCATTTCCTTCTCCAATGCATAAAAATGAAAAGTGAAAGTAAAGTCGCTCAGTCATGTCTGACTTTTCGCAACCCTATGGACTGTAGCCTAGAAGGCTCTTCCATCCATGGGATTTTCCAGGCAAGAGTACTGGAGTGGGGTGCCATCACCTTCTCCATTCTTGTGGGCACAAGGAGTTAATTTTATTCTAATATCTAGAATACTTGAAAATAGATCTTCTGTTACACAGAAATAAGAATGTCAACACTTTGTATGCAGTTCCATTTAAACTTTCTCCTAGCAGCTCTATGGAATGATTAATCTTTCTATAATAAAATATTCTGAAGGTCCTACCACTATTTAGTTCATCTAGAATCCATGGATCTAGAAGCTCTATTATTCATGGATTCTGATTAAACTCAGCAACAGTGTGATCTAGAAAAAAATGGGCATTGGATTGGTCAGAGTAATCTATCTTTTATCACAAACAACCCCAAAATAGCAGTGGAATTGGGCAACAACAGCTTATGTGCCATTCACAGTTTTAATGTAGGTTTGCATGTGGGGTGAGTTTAAGAAAGGGAAAGAGGGATTTTAATCTCATTAGTCATTCAGGGATCCAGGACTCCCGTCTTGAGGTCCCCTCTCCTTTGGGCCCTTGTTATTCTTTCTATTCAAGTGAAAGTTTAATGGGACAGGTCTGAATATGGCCATTATTTCAGCTCATAATCCATTATTCAGAACTAACACCTCCGTGCCCAAGAAGAAAGGAAGACCATGGATATTACTAATCATCAGAGATGGAATGATTTACTATCATTGTCCCTGGACAAAAATGAAAGCATTGCTTTGTCTAGTATATCTTCACTTTTTATCTTATCTTTAACACTGAATTTTGTATTCATATTTATACATAGTGATAATATAACATTTCTCTGTAGATAATACATGAAAATGATTCTATTGAGTTCCATGCAATTGGACTTTATCTCATTTTCTTAATAAGAATAAAGATTTCACACTGAGCCACCCATATTTCCTTGCTCAGTGTTTGCAGTCAAGAACAGGCATTTACAAGATGTTTATTGGAGTTTCAAGTTTAAACTGAAGCAACAGAGAAAACTGAACTTACCTTCCCATGAATGGTATGGTCTAGCTAATGGCATTAAACTTAAGAGCTGTATTTAAGGATATTAAATATAAAATATACAAAAATTTTGTATTTTAAAATATACAATGACCTATAAGATTATAATTTCACAACAACCATGGAGTGTATTTTGATTTTATCTATGGGATTCAATGTTTTACTTTTGAAGAATCTAAGCAATTGATAATATGATCATATTTGGGTCATTATACCAATAACTAAGAAAAATGAATGTATCTTTCTGAGTACTTTGTTTACAATTTGTCAGGAAATTAAAGTATGAAGAATAACAATTCCAAAATAGATTTTCTTGCAGCAACAGGAATCTTCATGGTTTTATTTAGAAACAAGGAATTAGCAAATTGCCTGGTTTGAAGTATAGAGCTCCTAATCAAAAGGTAAGGACTCTATGTCCACATATAAGAATTACTAGGTTTGGTTTTCCAGAGCAGATAGGAAAATTGAGTTGAGACAGCTTCAAAACTGTATTTAAAACTAGATTTGTAACTTGGCTTCTGCTACAGAAAATAATGCACATTTTGATACTCAAAGGGAGGTATAAGCTTTGAGGCCATCACTTTCCCCCTAACTATTATTGATGATTCACTGCTTACCAACAACCAGAAGTGTGGATGAGAAAGGAAAGACATTTACCTCTGTCAACCATGTAGGAACCAGAGAGGAAAACACATTGATACAATTGATACACACTCAATTCAAGTGATTAGTAAGAATGTTGTGGGATTACACAGGGGTTATTTCTCTAAAAGTTGTAAAGTTTGTCATCCATATTTCATGAAATAGTTTTTTAGAACAGTTCAAAAGAACTGTTCAAGGTCGTATTATCAAGCATTTTCTATGTGCCAGGCTCTGAGATCAGCCCCTTCTATTAGTGATCTTATTTATGACTCACAGTGGTAAGCGTAGATAGTACAATTACCCTTCTGTCTTTTAGTTATTGTTACCATTAAACTTGCTTATGTGCTTTATCATTAAATGTTTACTAGTGACCTAACAGGAGAAGGCAATGGCACCCCACTCCAGTACTCTTGCCTGGAAACTCCCATGGACAGAGGAGCCTGGTAGGCTTCAGTCCATGAGGTCGCTGAGAACTGGACACGACTCAGTGACTTCACTTTCACGCACTGGAGAAGGAAATGGCAACCCACTCCAGTGTTCTTGCCTGGAGAATCCCAGGGATGGCGAAGCCTGGTGGGCTGCCGTCTATGGGGTCACACAGAGTCGGACACGACTGAAGCAACTTAGCAGCAGCAGTAGCAGCAGCAGTGACCTAATATATACCAAACACTATGAAATGCATAGAGGAAATGCTGAGGTACAAAAAATGACATGACTAATAAAATTGCATATATCATCTTACTACATTATAGGGTTCATTTTGGATCATCCGTCTTCAAGAACTTTCTGCTTCTCCAGTTCAAGTTCTTTCTTTTCTCGGGCTCTTTCCCAAACTTTCCCCTCCTCTGCAATGCTCTTTTCTGGACTCTTCCACATCTCAGATCTTAACTATCACTTCCTAAGAGAGACTATCCTTGACTCACCAATCTAATTTCAGTTGTTGAAGTCAATCTCTCTCATATTCCCTTTTAATTCTTCTTTATCCAACTTAATACAATGTAAAAAAACATAGCAGTAAGTTCAGAAAAATCAGGAGGCTTGCATTTTTTTTTTCCAATGAGCAAAGTATTTTAAAGCATCCTCTAAGTGAGCAGTTCTTTTGTCATTTAGATCCCTGCTCACTGAACCAATTTCCTGTTTGGAGACTGAACCAAGGGTTAGTTAAATTTGATTTGAAAAATGTCACTAATGAAACATCAGGAAAAGAGAAAAAGGAAATGCTGAAGCATGTGTTGAATAATATTTATGGCTTATATTTATGTATGTGACTCAGATACTTAAAAGTAAATTCAATCCAAGTGAAAAAAGAAAGTTAATACTTTCGGTGTGACCAAAAATTTACATAACATTTGCAGACATTTATGAAATTCTAGACTTTTCCTTAAGTTTGTCATTGAGAATAAAGTCTAGTTAATAAAAAAATGACAAACCATTTAGTATTAAAATTGTGATGGCTAAGACATGGAATAAGAAAGGGCAATCGTGCATCAAGCGTCAGTTATGTCATGTCCTATTACCAAGTTCACATTACAGACTGAACTGAAATTATATAAATTATGCTCATGTACGTGCTAAACTCAGGAACTACCATATCATACTGCATTTCTCACTGCATTTATAATTCTTTCTAACAATAACTAATTGATTCCCATAAAGGCAGGATATTAAATTCATTATTTAGATAAACAAATACATATAGGTAAGTATTGCTTTCCATTATTTTTAGTACAGTCTGATATGTTTCTATAGGAAATAAAGTATAGATTTTAAAAAATCATCCTAACTATGAACATGCAGCAAAAAATAATGGTAATAGTAGCTAATATTACTGAATATTATGCTTCAGTAATCATGGTACGTGCTTTGAACACATCATCTTTACCATAGTCTCAGTTTTACACATGAGGAAATTGAAACTAAGAAGCAACTTGCTGGAGATTACACTAATTGCTTTCAGTATTCCTTAAACAGCTGCCTATAGTAATATACTTTGTAGACTATAGGAAATAAAGTATAGATTTTAAAAAATCATCCTAACTATGAACATGCAGCAAAAAATAATGGTAATAGTAGCTAATATTACTGAATATTATGCTTCAGTAATCATGGTACGTGCTTTGAACACATCATCTTTACCATAGTCTCAGTTTTACACATGAGGAAATTGAAACTAAGAAGCAACTTGCTGGAGATTACACTAATTGCTTTCAGTATTCCTTAAACAGCTGCCTATAGTAATATACTTTGTAGGGAATTTAAAAAGAGGTATACAGTCCTGAGTCTTTACCTGTTTACAGTTTACTTAGGAGAGTTATAATGAATATCTCCTTCAAAATAATAAGAAATTGACCCAAGTGTTTGAACAAAATTTATTTCAACAAATGTTTTAAGACTTCTGAGAACAGTTTATGGGTACCAAGTTGGAGCAGGGGTGGACATTTTCAAGAAGGACCAACCAGAGTTGATTTTTATGGCATAGAATTATTAAAGATAATGAGGATAAGATAGACCAAATAAAGGGACAAAATGTGAAAATTCACCAAAGTAGGAAAAAAGCGTAGCATGAGGGATACACAAAAGAAATCCACTTAATGTAAGTTAAAGGTTTACTTGGTGAGTCAATGAAATTAATTCAAATAGGCAGGTGGACCACATAGTTCTTTGCTGTTGGTGGTGGAAGTGGGGGAGCATCCTGCTTCCATATAGGCAGATGTGATTCACCCAGAAAGAGAGCAGGAGCCATGACGTGATAAAGCTGTGTGACCTTAACTTTTAATTAGCAACATGCTGGCATTTTTTTCTGTCTATGAACTTTATTTCTGTTAGTAGCATATAGAGTAAATGACTAGTTAATTAACTGGGGCTCATCATTTTTTAATGCTCTAAGAAGTAATATTTCTCAACTCTGAATACCTTAAAGAGATTAAATATAACAATATTTATGGTGAAAATACAAAAATTAACCATGTAAGTGCTATGGAGTAGGGCAGGAGGCATTTTAGACTATACATTTACAATTAAAACTGGCTCTGGTCATCTTGCTGACTCTAGTTGAAGTTTCATGCTCTTCAAGATATGCACAGTTCATGCCAACTATACACTTCCATGACTAGAGAGACAGTGGGCAGACTTCTCAGTATTTGATAGATGGTCTGGTTCAGTATTAGAACTGATGAGTCTACAAATTACAATGTTGAATGGAATGCTTTATTTCTATTCCTAAAGTTAACTCTGATATGGAGGGACACCCATTAGCATAACTTGCTTTCTGAAGGAAAGTGACAATTGGATTGAGAATCTGAGAAAAAGAAACTGTGTACGTGTAATCTTGCCTTTTCCTCTTGTCATTTGGAAGCGAACCATTCAGTGGACATGACTCTGTTGCAGGTGAGTCTACTTAAGGTACTCAGCATTAAGAAGCTGCTTCCTTACAGATGTGACCCACATTCTTGCATATTGACTTCATCACTAAAGAAGACGATATTTTGGATTCCCTTTTGCTTAATATGTTTCTTTATTCAATTGTTTCAGATTCAGTTCAGTTCAGTTCAGTCGCTCAGTCATGTCCGACTCTGCAACCCCATGAATCGCAGTACGCCAGGCCTCCCTGTCCATCATCAACTCCCGAAATT
>SJYC01100394.1:0-18341 GCA_006408675.1 Madoqua kirkii
ACAGAGGATGAGATGGCTGGATGGCATCACTGACTGGATGGACATGAGTCTGAGTGAACTCCGGGAGTTGGTGATGGACAGAGAAGCCTGGTGTGCTGCGATTCATGGGGTCTCAAAGAGTCAGACACGACTGAGTGACTGAACTGAACTGAACTGAACACAATATTGTAAAGCAATTATCCTTCAGTTAAAAATAAATACTTTTTTTAAAAAATGAAAAGAAATAGTGTTATTAATAGAAAATAAAAGCAAACAATAGCATCCCAAAACTCTACACTGTATGAACACAAGATATAAAATAAAAACATTCTTTCATATTGACTCTATCCAGTGCTATAACACACTAACCTGTGAAAAGATTCCCATAGTTATATTCTGGGAAGCATGAAGGGAATCTGTTCCTTGGGGATAGAGAAAGAGTGTTCTACTTTCATTTACCCAGTTATCCAAGCCCATAGTGCCTACCTTCCTCACAGTTTAACTCAACTCTGTCTTTATAACAATAGCTGAAAATCAGATTAATTATGATTAAAACAAGAAACACACCTAAACATTTAAACCAGTATCACTATCAAAACCAGTTTTGTTTTAGTAGGAGGAACCAACTCCAGTTTGTCATGGTTGATGACAAGTGTAAGTATAAATTTGCTAAAACCAGAGGAAAACTAAGACTCTAAGCTTCATTTTTTATCCTGATTATTCAAAAAAGTTTAAGATCCATCTTTATGGTAAAGAAAGGCTGTAGAGAAGTTCAGAAAGTTAGGAGTCAAATCGCCCTGGAGTAGACCAGCTGTTTGGCCTTGAGCAAATTACTTAATTTCTGTATGTATGGACAATGTGCTAAAAAAACAAAGACATAACTTTGTTGACAAAGGTCTGTATAGTCAAGGCTATGGTCTTTCCAGTAGTCATGTATGGATGTGAGAGCTAGACCATAAAGAAGGCAGAATGCCAAAGAATTTATACTTTGGAACTGTGGTGCTGATTAAGACTATTGAGAGTCTCTCAGAAGGCAAGGAGATAGAACCAGTCAGTCTTACAGGAAATCAACCCTGAATACTCATCGGAAGGACTGATGCTGAAGCTGCAGCATCAATACCTTTGCTACCTGATTTGAAGAACGACTTATTGGAAAAGACCTTAATGCTGGGAAAGATTGAAAGCAGAAGAAGAGGGTGACAGAGGGTGAGATGGTGGGATAGTATCATTGATTAAATGGACACAAACTTGGGCAAACTCCAGGAGATGGTGAGGGACAGGGAAGCCTGGTGTGCTACAGTTGATGAGGTGGCAAAGAGTCAGACATGATTTGGTGACTAAACTACAACAACAAAATGTTTGGTTGCTCCTATATGAAATAGTCAAGTGGGATTTTTGTATCACAGGATCATTTTGGAGTGAAAAGTGGAATAATACATAGATTTTTATGTCTGTTACATAGTAGATTCTCAGTTAAGATGAGTTTCCTGCCATTCAACATCTTCCATTTCTTTTTACATGAGACTATTAATACTGTTGCCTATGATCATATTTGCAAATATGCCACAAATTTAGTAAGTTTGGTTAGGTTCTTCTTTTCATAGACAGAGTGTTTTTTGTTTGTTTGTTTGTTTGTTTTTAAAGATGAACTAGCCCAAATTTTGCTTCAGTCACTTCTGGTCTGGATACAGTAGAAAAACAGGAGGTTGACAGCTGAGAGGACAATGTAGTAGCCTGTAAGTGAGAGGGAATGCATTGAGAGCAACTCATTTTTCCTAGGGACAGTTATGCACATGATCTTTTACAACTTCAATTTGTTAGCAATGCATACATCATTCTTTTGGGATTAAAAAAGTGACTCAAAGAAGTTATGTCTAGTAGAAAAATCTGTTGAATGAAGGAAGGTCAATTACGAAAATTAAGTGTTAACTATTCTCAAATATCATTATCCCTCTTTTGTTTCTTACTATTAACATATGCAACGATAGCAAAAGTTAACCATTAAGAGAACCCTTTCATGCTTCTGAATTTCATAAAGGGTATTCTTTGGCACAAACAAAAGATGAATGGGTTCATATTATCATCAATATTTGCAATATGGAATACCAATTTACCAGACAAAAATTACATATATATATTTTGAAACCATGCTACTTATATCTTAAGTTCAAAATTAAGGCTTTCAACTGAATACAGGAAACGAGTACTCAACACATTGCTTGGGTAAATCAAGAAAATGTTCATTTAATCTGTGAGAATCTACACACTTGTTCAATTTGAACTATACCTTGGTTTTACTTGTAAAAGCCTAACATATTTTGGCAAGAATTTTCCTTCTGACTCTAGGCTACTGAAAATGAGTTTCATTTCTCAGCAAAATGTGTTCTGCGAACTCAGCAGAAGTATTAACCTTCCATTTTTTGAAGAAAACAATCAATATCCATAACATGTAGGGAGAGTGAGTCATTTTATTTATTTTTAAATTTTACATGAGCAAGAAAACTAGGGTTCAGATAAAGGAAAACTTCTACCCACTTTTCTAAAGGGTCAGATTTATAAGAACTTAAAATCCCATAAAAAATCTTAAGTGGGAGAAAACAGTGAAAAAACATCTCTTCTAAGGTTTAATTTGGTTGCTATTTGTTTCCATAATTATGCAAAATAACAGTTTGAATGATCAATTATGCTCTCAAAGCAAAGACAAGACACCAGTTATACCTGAGTTTGCCAGTGAACATTTTTAAACGTTGGAAAATGAGTGTGGGTTTGAATAAATAAAAAAGTCTGAAACTGGAACCTAATGAACAAATTAAATTATTTCAATTATTTTCAAACTTCAATAATATAAGATTTTAAAGACAATGTGTACACATCAAAGAATCTGAATTTTGCCTTCATTTTAAGGCACTTTCAGTTAAAATTCAAGCCTCTGACAATATTTTAAGATTATATATATGGACAGACACTTAAATACACACATAAATAATGTATTTTTGTAGTTTAGTCACTCAGTCATGTTTGACTTTGTGAGCCCATGGACTTCAGCATGCCATAATGACAATATGTATAATTATATTTTAGCCTTAAAGATTTATATGCATATACACATTTTGTATGTAACAAAAAATAGATTTTACTTTTCAAATTGAAAAAAGCATCTTAGAATACATATATGTATACATATACATATATAAAGTTAATAAGTCAATGTGACTATAATATATTCTGTGAACAACTGAATTCCCAAAAGCAATCAGTTTCTTTTAGTATCTTTTCTTAAAGTCAGAAATTCTTAAGAATTTAAATAGAAATACAAAGCCATTTTATTCTATCTCCTCTAAAGTGTCAGTTTAGATACAGCGAGTACAAATTCCCAACTACTGCAACTACTATATTTAAGTGGAGCTTAAATAAAACCAGTGGGAGGCTGAGAGGAGAGAGAAGGCACAGGGAACACCAGAGTCCATCTTCTTGAGTTAATATGCTAATTATGACTCAGCATTGTGTGAATAAGTAAGTTACTTAAATTTCTCTAAGTCTCCATTTCCTTATCAGGAAAATGGGAAAAATAATTCTCAAAGAGTTGTGGGAATTGGAGAAGCTGAAACTGTACTCAGTGTTTACTTGGACTTCCCTTGTGGCTCAGATGGTAGAGAATCTGCCTGCAATATGGGAGACCCGGGTACGATTTCTGGGTTGGGAAGATCCTTTGGGGAAGGGACTATCTACCTCCACTATTCTTGCTAGAAAATTCCATGGACAAAGGAGCCTGGCAGGCTACAGTCCATGGGGTCGCAAAGAGTCAGACCCAACTGAGTGACTAACACTTTCAGTATTTATTTAGTACCTAGATTATAATGTCATATTAAAGAAAGTGAAAATAAAGGAATAGAGTGAAGATGACACCAATGGCCTTCACCGTTAGCTACAATTTAAACTTAAGAAAGCCCAGGGTTTGCTCTTCTCTTTCTACGCCTTCCCACCTCTCATAGATATTCACTCTAATGTGGTTTAGACCAGGTGCCTCAGTGAACTGTTACTAGGGGCAGGAGACAGCAGTGTTTAAAAGGAGAGGTCAAATCCTTCTGTTCTAGAGGCATATTGACCTTGAATTTCCTCCTGGTTTGCTTTTCTTTCTAGAATCTTGACTCACATGACTAGTGTGGTAAGAAAAGCCCGTTGGCATCTTCCTTCTCCTCATACTCTTTTTCCTATTCCCCTCTTCTTCTGGCCCTTTCAGAACTTTTTTTTCTCCCACCAAAAGGCCAGTGGGAAGCAACATAGATGGAGGAGAAAGTAATCAGCACCATTCATTTTTCTTAGGCCTATCTTCAGTCTAAGAAAATTTATGCAGTTCACACATGGTCCAGCCTAGTTTACCAGGGAAAGTTCCTCATTAGAGTTAGAGGACAGGGCAAGCTCTTATTAGTAAGTCAAAATATGCCAGGTTACACTTAGTCCCTGGATACAAATATTATTAACATTAATATTTAATATCCAAACACTGCTCCCTTAATAAACACACATTAAGACTTTACCCCCAATATAGAGTTATATACCAAGTGTGTCTGCCATACTAACTGGTGCTATCTGCCATCTCTTTGGTAAAGCGCTGGTTTTCAGATTGCTTCCTGCAAGTCATTTGGGAAAAGCATTCCTCTGACACTACTGCCCTCCAGGAAAATGCTGTTTCCTGGTGGTATATTGCTTCATGGACTCAGCTGGAACGTGCCACTGTGTTCTAGGCACTTTATAAACTTTAGAACCTAGGACCCAAAGTGAAAGTGGTCTTAAGTTTCACAAGGACTTTTGCCGAAATGGCCTAGGTTTCGGAACAGCAGGCAGAAAATGATCACATTCATATAACATACATAAGGTGATGTCCAGAATGCTGATTGTCAAACATTATGAATAGATTGTTGCTGTTGTTCAGTCACCCAGTCATGTCCAACTCTTTGCTACCCCATGGATTGCAGCATGCCAGGCCTCCCTGTCCCTCACCATCTACCAAAGTTTGCCCAGGCTCATGTCCCTTTCATTGGTGATGCCTTCCAGCCATCTCATCCTCTGATACCCTCTTCTCCTTCTGCCCTCATCATTTCCCAGCATCAGGGACTTTTCCAGTGAGTCAGCTGTTTGCATCAGATGACCAGAATACTGGACCTTCAGGATCACTCCAACAAGTATTCAGGGATGATTTCCATTAAGATTGACTGGTTTAATCTTGTTGTCTAAGGGACTTTCTGAAAGGATATTTTATGAGATTTTTTCACTTTATTCTTTGCATTTTACTGTTTGGAATACTGTTTCTAATTAGCTTATATCAAATTTTAAATTTAATTTTATTGAAGTATAGTTGTTTTTCAGTGCTATGTTAATTTCTTTTGTACAGCAAAGTGGCTCAGCCATTAAAAAATGAAATAATGCCATTTGTAGCAACATGGATGCAACTAGAGATTATCATGCTAAGTGAAATAAGTCAGAAAGACAATGCAGATATCATATGAGATCACTTACATGTGGAATCTAAACTATCACACAAATGACTTTATCTATGAAATAGAAACAGACTCATAGACAGAGAACAGACTTGTGGTTGACAAAATGGGAGGGAGGCTGGGAGAGGGGTAGACTGGGAATTTGGGGTTAGTAGGTGCAAATTAGGCTTCCCAGGTGGTGCATGAACCCATCTGCCAATGCAGGAGACCTAAAAGATACAAGTTTGATCCAGGGATCAGGAAAATTCCTTGCAGGAGAGGATGGAAACTCACTCCAGTATTCTTGCCTGGAGAATCCCACAGACAGAGGATCCTGGTGTGCTACAGACTATAGGGTTGCAAAGAGTTGGACACGACTGAAGCGACTTAGCACACACACACACAGCTGCAAACTATTACATATAGAACTCACACAAATGACTTTATCTATGAAATAGAAACAGACTCATAGACAGAGAACAGACTTGTGGTTGACAAAATGGGAGGGAGGCTGGGAGAGGGGTAGACTGGGAATTCGGGGTTAGTAGGTGCAAATTAGGCTTCCCAGGTGGTGCATGAACCCATCTGCCAATGCAGGAGACCTAAAAGATACAAGTTTGATCCAGGGATCAGGAAAATTCCTTGCAGGAGAGGATGGAAACTCACTCCAGTATTCTTGCCTGGAGAATCCCACAGACAGAGGATCCTGGTGTGCTACAGACTATAGGGTTGCAAAGAGTTGGACACGACTGAAGCGACTTAGCACACACACACACAGCTGCAAACTATTACATATAGAACAGATGTATAACAAGATCCTACCATTTAGTACAGGGAACAATATTCAATACCCTGTGATAAACCATACTGGAGACAAATATAAAAAGAATGTGTATATATGTATAACTAAAGCTTATACCAGTTTTATGATCAAAAAAATAAATCAACATATAAAGCTATATTCTTTAAAATAAGACTCTTCTATCTGCCTCCCCCAGCCCCTCTCTGGCAAGTAAGGTCTAGTCCTGTCAGCTAGAGAAGAGGTTTCTTTGTCTTCCATCTCATCATCTCCACGTCAGGAATCAGTACACAAACCTGTCTCTCCTTCTTTAGAAAAATAAAAATCCCCAAATGAATCTAGACTAGAAGCTTACTGAAGGCTAGTAAAATAGTTGACCATCATAATTATTTTACAAAGTTCAAAGACAAAATTAAATTACACACAAGCAGCACTAATTTCAATAGGCCTGTATCCCTCAGACCCATTCACTCACTTTGTTACTGGGTTCAGTTTCATATTTAGATTTCAGATTCTTGTCTTATTAGGCTTTAATCATATAACTAATTGGCTAATCATTTCTATTTTGGAGTCAGTCATAAGCTTGGTACACTCAGTCTATATTTTCTTACATGCTGTCAATAAAAATGTACATCAGACTAAATCTCTGAGTTCAATGGCCCACTATTAATGAACTCACTAATTGGTTTGTTCAAGCAGATGCAAATCCTCTTATCTTTACCATGATCCTGTATTTTTTTTTTCATTTACTCATGATAGAATACTATGAGAAATTATCCTAAGCACCTTCCTGAATTGATGTTAAATGAACCATTTCAGTAAGTTCTGAATTTTTCCAATTTTTTTGTCCTAAGAACAGAGCTACTCATTATTGGTACCGCTTTATTTTCTAAGTTCTTCAACGAATCTGTTCAAGTTCAATCAAGACTATCTCCAGAGATCAGAAACTGTCCAGAGTTTTTGACATTCACTTTACTTTCTTATTTGAAATCACAAGCCTATTTGCCTAGCTCTACTTTCCTGTCATTTCTTTGTTTACATGATTCCTAAAAATAAATATCTGTTTAAACAATCACAATTGAATCTGTAAGTTTAATAACCAATGATTTTGGACCTGAAGAGGACGTGAATTTCTTTAATACTCAAGGTTTTATATAAATATTATATATTTAGATTATCTATCTATCTGTTTATCTATATCTTCAATTTCATTTAACTCTGCTTGTTATACAATTGATTCTCTTTCAAGAGGTATGCCTCTAACATTTTGGGACACAGATGTACGAATAGATTTGGAAATCCACATAACATGATGAAGATGAAATACCTAAATGTTAAAATGAGCTGACTGATTGTTCAAGTACTGTGTTAATATTACTACCTTCATAAATACATCTTTAAACCATTCTGGGCTCCTTAGTGTTGTGTGCCAATTTTCCCATCCCCAAGTCTGTCCACCTTAGACAGCCGCCTATACACATATATATAAACACCTCAGTTCACAAATCCAATATCTGCCCATACATTCTCTCATTTGCAAGTAACTACACCAGAGAAAATGAACCCAGGGAAGAAGCTTGAGCATATCTTCAAATGGGTTTGGGACACTTGGTTAGGAATTTTGGAGCATGAGGGAAAGAGAGGGTGTGGGCTCCTTTGGGTACTGGGATTTCTGGTTCAGTGCAGAGAGGCTTCTCTTGGGCTGGTCTAAGGACTGTTTTGCCTTTGCAGTTGGGAAGTGCATCTTCTTCTTCATTATTTATTAATTTCAGTCTTTGATTTACTGTTCTTGATCATTTCCTCCCTAACTGGAAAAGTGTTTCCTAGGAATTTAACATACTGCTTATTCTGGGCTTTTTTTCCCTTGCACTTTCTTTTATAGTCAAGAAACTCTTCTAAATGCACAGCTCATTGTATGTCTCTATTTCAATTTTTATACATGATTTATATCCTACTGTTACACAGATAGACACAACTACCATTTACTGTTTTCCAAAATAGTTGTTGCATAATGAATTAATATTCAAGCATCTATCTTCTAACCATCAACATGCCATTCACAAACTATCTCATATCAGGATCTCTGGATACATTTATTGTTTTGCATTTTTAAAATGAGCTTCTCATCCTATCTTCACAAGATTATTAAAAGGATAAAATATGATAATATATGAGAAAGTGATCATTGAACACTATAAAATACCATGTAAATGAATGGAATTATTGTGGCCAAAACTATAAATTTGCCTTAATAATTGAAGAGTATTATTCTTCAATATTGGACTTCTTTGGTGGCTCAGATGGTAAAGCATCTGTCTACAATGAGGGAGACCTGGGTTCGATCCCTGAGTCAGGAAGATTCCCTGGAGAAGAAAATGGCAACCCACTCCAGTACTCTTGCCTGGAAAATCCCATGGATGAAGGAGCCTGGTGCCCACTGGATTGCAAAGAGTTGGACACGACTGAGCGACTTCACTTTCTTTCTTTCTATTCTTCAATATTATTCATCTATTCCTCACACAAGAAAATTAAAGATACCAAGGGAACATTTCATGCAAAGATGGGTACAATAAAGGACAGAAACAGTCAGACCCTAACAAAAGCAGAAGATATTAAGAAGAGGTGCCAAGAATACACAGAACTACACAAAAACGATCTTCATGACCCAGATAACCATGATAGTGTGATCACTGATCTAGAAACAGACATCCCAGAATGTGAAATCAAGTAGGCCTTAGGAAGCATCACTATGAACAAAGCTAATGGATGTGATGGAATTGCAGCTGAGGTATTTCAATTCCTAAAATACAATGCTGTGAAAGTGCTGCATTCAATATGCCAGCAAATTTGAAAAGTCAGCAGTGGCCACAGGACTGGAAAAGGTCAGTTTTCATTCCAATCCCAAAGAAAGGCAATGCCAACGAATGCTCAAACTACCGCACAATTGCACTCATTTCACATGCTAGCAAAGTAACGGTCAAAATATTCCAAGGCAGGCTTCAACAATATGTGAACTGTGAACTTCCAGATGTTGAAGCTGGGTTTAGAAAAGGCAGAGGAACCAGAGATCAAATTACCAACATCCACTGGATAATAGAAAAAGGAAGAGAATTCCAGAAAAACATCTACTTCTGCTTCATTGACTTCACTAAAGCCTTTGTGGATCACAACAAACTGTGGAAAATTCTTTAAGACATGGGAATACCAGACTGCCTGATCTGCCTCCTGAGAAATCTGTATTCAGGTCAAGAAGCAACAGTTAGAACTGGACATGGAACAAAGGACAGGTTCCAAATCAAGTAAGGAGTGTCTCAAGGCTGTATAAAGTCACCCTGCTCATTTAACTTTTTTGCAGAATACATCATGTGAAATGCTGGCCTGGATGAAGCACAAGTGGGAATCAAGATTGCCAGGAGAAATATCAATAACCTCAGATATGCAGATGCCACCACCCTATGGCAGAAAGTGAAGAACTGAAGAGCCTCTTGATAAAAGTGAAAGAGGAGAGTGAATATGCTGGTTTAAAATGCAACATTCAGAAAACTAAGATCATGGCATCTGGCCCATCACATCATGACAAATAGATGGGGAATCAATGGAAACAGTGTCAGACTTTATTTTCTTGGGCTCCAAAAATCACTGCAGATGGTGACTGCAGCCATAAAATTAAAAGATGCTTGCTCCTTGAAAGAAAAGCAAAAAGCAGAGACATTACTTTGCCAAGAAAAGTTTGTCTAGTCAAAGCTATGGTTTTTCCAGTAGTCATGTATGGATATGAGAGTTGGACCATAAAGAATGGAAGAATTGATGCTTTCAAACTGTGGTGTTAATGTGGTGAATTATATTGATTGATTTGTGGATATTGAAGAATCCTTGCATCCCTGGGATAAAGTCCACTTGGTCATGGTGTATGATCTTTTTAATGTGTTGCTGCATTCTGTTTGCTAGAATTTTATTAAGGATCTTTGCATCTGTGTTCATCAGTGTTATTAGCCTGTAGTTTTCTTTTTTTGTGGCGTCTTTGTCAGGTTCTGGTATTAGGGTGATGGTGGCCTCATAGAATGAGTTTGGAAGTTTACCTTCCTCTGCACACCAGTCAGAATGGCTGGGATCCAAAAGTCTACAATCAATAAATGCTGGAGAGGATGTGGAGAAAAGGGAACTCTCTTACACTGTTGGTGGGAATGCAAACTAGTACAGCCACTATGGAAAACAGTGTGGAGATTCCTTAAAAAATTACAAATAGATCTGCCTTATGACCCAGCAATCCCACTACTGGGCATACACACTGAGGAAACCAGAATGAAAGAGACACGTGTACCCCAATGTTCATTGCAGCATTGTTTATAATAGCCAGGACATGGAAACAACCCAGATGTCCATCAGCAGATGAATGGATAAGAAAGCTGTGGTACATATACACAATGGAGTATTACTCAGCCCTTAAAAAGAATAAATTTGAATCAGTTCTAATGAGATGGATGAGCCTGGAACTGATTATACAGAGTGAAGTAATCCAGAAAGAAAAACACCAATACAGTATACTGACATAGATATATGGAATTTAGAAAGATAGTAATGATGACCCTGTATGTGAGACAACGTGGGAGAAGGAGAGGGTGGGATGATTTGGGAGAATGACATTGAAACATGTATACTATCATGTAAGAAATGAAGTGTCAGTTTATGTTCAATAAAAAACAATTTTTTTTAATTAAAAAAAAAGAGTTGAAGATCAATTAGATTGGATTAAAAAAAAAAGCAGTACACAACTGTCTGCTGCCTACAGGAAATGCATTCTAAATATAAAAACACAGATAAGTTCTAAGAAAATGGGTAGAAGAAAGATAAAAAAAAAACACACACAAAGAACTGTGGTGTTGGAGAAGACCCTTGAGAGCCCTTTGGACATCAAGGAGATCAAACCAGTCAGTCCAAGGAAATCAGTCCTGAATATTCACTGGAAGGACTGATGCTAAAGATTAAGCTCCAATATTTTGGCCACTTAATATGAAGAACTGACTCGTTGGAAAGGACCCTGATGCTGGGAACAATTGAAAGCAGGTGGAGAGGAGGATGACAGAGGATGAGATGGTTGGATAACATCATCAACTCAATGGACAAGAACTGAGCAGACTCCAGGTGTTGGTGATGGACAGGGAGGCCTGGCATGCTGCAGTCCATGGGTTCACAAAAATTCAGACATGACTGAGTGACTGAACTGAACTGAATTCCCCACTCACCTACTTTTGAAATATAACTCAATTTTTGGTAATGTTGATCTGTGTTTATTCTTAGAATGAAGGTCTATTTTTTATTATTAGCAGAAATATTGAGCTGAAAGTAAGCTTCGTCTATATGGTCCATTCGTTAATGTGCAATATAAATTTCAATAAGCCAAATGCACAATTAACAAAGTATTCACATAGAAAGGACCAAAGAATTACAAAAATATCATCATTAGGCATCTGGAATGTTACTTTGATTTCTCCTGTGCCACATATATTATTGTTATTTATAGTAAACAATATATGGGTATAAGTTAGTTTTATTTTTTCTATTCATATGTACAGTTAACAGTCCTGAAATTAATGACAACTTTCCTGGTAAAAGTTTTTTGTTAATATGCTCTTGCCTCTTTAAAATGCTACCGCTGGATTTTAGATTCTCTTAGCTCTGTAAGAGAATTATTCTCTTTTCTGAAAACCTCTGTAACCAACGATGAAAACATACACAGAAAAATTTCCCTTCCTAAAGTTTGGCAAAAATTTTCCGAGTATTCATCCAAGATGTTTCTAGTTATGAATTTCCCATTAGTCCCTCGCTTTTCCTATGCCTGAATAGACCAGCAAAGTTTATCCAGGAAATTTTTCTTAGTCACTTCCTATTTGGGTGACCTATATTTATGAACGAGGAGCCTCAGCTGTATCATCTCCATAGCTACAGGCTAAAATATCTTTATCTTCTCATTTCATTCATGAACCTTCTGTGCTTACCAGTCACAAATCATGCTATCTCAGGCACAGAGTTAATTTGATGTTCTTAACTGACCCTGACACAGTGAACATTAAGGAAATTAATAATATCTGTTGTTTACACAATTGCTTTATCCAGAAAAAGGTGTCAGTCTTGCTAAGGTCTATTATCATCTAGGACTAATAGGAATATTTTGCTAAAATACTACCCATACTGCCCACTTTATGTTATAAAACTCCCACAAAGGTTACAAAAGTTTACTAAAAGATGTTTAGAATAAGAGTCATTTTAATATGCTAAAGCAGAAGATAGCTAAAATTGGATAAGACCTAATTTTAAATCCCTATCAACTTTTTCAGTCAGTAAGAACAATGTTAAAATGAACAAAATGATTATAAAGTACTTGAATTCTGGAGTGTCTGAAATCATAGCTCAGTCAAACTCGTTGGACAGATTTTTATGTGTATCCAAATATACTTGTGTTGAAGTGGCTGTGTGTGTGTGTGCATATGTGCTTAGTTGTGTCTGACTCTTTTGACCCAATGGATTGTAGCCGTAGGCTCCTCTGTTCATGAGATTTCCCGGCAAAGTGGGTTGCCATTTCCTCCTCCAGGGGATCTTCCTGACCCGGGAATCTGTGGTTCCCAAGTCTCCTGCATTGGCAGGCAGGTTCTTTACCCCCGGAAGTGACAATAAAGAATTTAATTACAAATAACTCAAAATATGAAGCAGTGCTTTCTATTTACTTTTGCTCCATATGATTTTTGTTGATCATTGCATAGGTGCAAAAGAGGAAGAATAAATGGGAAGGAGACGCTAGAGGTACAATGGAGAGAAAGCCTCTCTGTCTTTTGTCCTCTCAGTTCTGTAAACAACTCTTTCTAGTTGCCTGATTCAGCTGTGAGCTTTGCTCATAAGTAAATGTGGAACTCACTGGCTATAAGATGGGTCATTCTTTGAGCTAACATAGGCTGAAGAGTTGTTTTGTGCAAAGCATTTCACCAAGCACATCCCGAAGAAAATGCTCAGGTCAAGCATTTCTCTCTGCTTACTTTTACCTCTAAAGGAAAATTCACTCTGTATGTGTTTTTCAAATTTGTGCCACTTCTAAGGGAGCAGAATTTTCAGAATTCTTATCTTTCACAAATCCTGAACTAGATGTTCAGTCCTTGAAGATAAGGGTTCATGTAGGAGTGGGTGCAGGAACGAGTAGTGTTCATTTGATAGGAGGAGCTATAAAGCATAAACACTAAGATTTTGATCTAATCATATTAAACATCCAATCGATATTTTGTTACACAATGTATTTTTCCTGAATAGTCTTGACTTGGCTTTTTGTCTTATAAATGTGATACTATCAACTAAAAATATGAGTTTTTAATAGAATATGCCTTATTGGGGCTTAATAAAATGGTACCTTTCAGGTTTACCCTTGCAATAAATTTTTCAAGGTGCCTGGAAGAATATCTAAATTGTCCTAAATTGTTTAATGTGGTTTTGTACATAGCTCCCAAATGAAGATAGCTCATACTTTCACTTACACACTCACACACACACACACACACACACACACACACACACACACACCACTTAGCAGCATTGATAAGAGATAAAATATCATCCATACATTAGCCATTGGAAATTAATTACACATGTTAAATATGTATTCCCAAAGTAGACTGGCATCCAAATGAATGCTTAGATCGTTGATCTTATAAGAAGCACATTTCTCTAGTGAATGGGTTAAACTACTTCTGTCAGATTGAATATAATTAGCCCTGCTGATATGCAAAGAATTGCTCTGTCAGGAAATGTCACTGTCATTGAGTGCTGTTCCTTGTCTGCATTCAGTTCTCTGTCTGGCTCAGAAAATTTTAATAACAGGTTGGAATTCACATGTAAAATTTTAACCAATTTTCATAAAAAATACCTTATTTCATTTTCATTTTGCTCTCATATAATTTTTGGTTGTCATAAAATAGGATACTAAACACATCTTATTTCCTTAACTTTCATTGCCTTTTGTCCTTAGAAGATAGACACTTATAGTTCATCTTTTCCCTTAGTACTTTTCAAAATTTAAATGGGAGTTTAAATTTCATTGAAAATGGCAAGAGAAGGGGCAGTGAGAAGCAGGAAGTTAAAGAAAAAGATATGAGCAAAGTTACCTCTCCTGTGCCTTCAAGGAGAGGGGATTTCTTTAATCTTAGATGCCCCGGGAACATGAAACTGTTACTGAAATGTTAAAAGAAACAGCTTTAATCAACAAATATGTTAGTTTAAAGATTGTCATTAATCAGGGTCCAGTGCAGTCAAAAGTCAGATGTTTCATTATATAATATGCTTGAGCATATTATCTAGAATCTCTCTTCAGTCTTAAAAAAAAAAATTCCTTTGTAGGAAACTCAAAGTATTGAGGGCAGAGGTATTGTTTTAATCTCTTTTTTAAGTGGAAGTATATAATTTTAACAAAAAAGAAAAGATGTGAACTTCTAAAAATTGGTTGCATAGTCAAAAAAGATTTTCCTCTAAGGTTCATGATAACAAAATTAAGGACTCCTAGCAAGCAACAATGAAAGAGGAAGGAATTTTCTGTGAAGACACTTAGTCAAGAGTACCTGAAAAGGAAATCTCACTAAGGAGAAACAAATGGTTGAAACTAAAATTGATATTGTGAAATATTTATGATTAGAAACAAGGAGTTGTTGCCTGATATTTGGTTATTCTAGAAAGAATCAATAAGAAAGATGAGTGGGATATGTTTGTGGTTTCAAACATGTATAAAGTAACATAAAACAAATAGATTATTAAAAAATTAAATTTTAACACAAGTAGAGAGTATTTTTCCCAGTTTTGTTGCAACAAGTGCCTGCAACATAAGAGAAGAACACAGTCCTTAAAACATAGAGGAAGCAGTACAAATGCTGCTATACTTGTAGTATGCTTATAGTATAGTGTAAAGAAAGTGAGAGTGAAAGTGAAGTCGCTCAGTCTTGTCCAGCTCTTGGCGATTCCATGGACTGTAGCCTACCATGGGATTCTCCAGGCAAGAATACTGGAGTGGGTTGCCATTTCCTTCTCCAGGGGATCTTCCTGACCCAGGGATCGAACCCAGGTCCCCCACATTGTGGGCAGATGCTTTAACCTCTGAGCCACCAGAGTAGCCCATATAGTATAGTGTACTTTAGCATAAAGAAACAGATTTGTAAATGCTTTCACCTTAAAATGCATTTAAACATGATTTCCATGGGGGAAAAACATGGTAGGATGAAAATAAGAGAGACCACAGTTAAAAGAAAGTAGACTGAGAAATGAATGGACTGATATAAGAAAAACTGAAAAGTAACTAGAATTCAATAACAGAATTTTAATCTTCAGAGAGGATTGCAAACAGATTATATGTTACAGGAATTTCAATGGCTGATGTCAGAAACAGCAATGGAAAGGAAATGTTGAATTCAAATACAAACTATATTTAAGTTATGAGAAATAGTATAATTCAAAGTGAATTAGTAATTCTTGAGAATAGGAATGAACCAATAAAATAACTAACACTTACTGAATGTCTACCACAAACCAGGCATTCTTCTAATTAACTCATTTGAATCTCATAATCTCATACAAATTAATTATTATATTGCTATATCTATTTTATAAATGAGAAAATAGAGGGACAGAGAGGGTATGTAACATGCTTGAAGTCACACAGTAAGTGGAAGAGCAAGGTTTCCAACTCATTCTGGTTCCAGAGCACTGTATGTATAGCCGTTTGTTAAGCGTCACACAGAGGTGAAAGTAAAATCATCAAACTTAAAAACTTAGCTATTTGCCAAAAGGACCATAATATCTGACATAAAGGATTTTTCATATATCATGTAAAATATATGATGATACAAGCAAACATTTCCTCAAGAATAATTAGAATTTTATAGGATACAAATGTACACACCTCCCCACCTCCAAAAAAAAATTAAAGTGAAACAAAATTCAGGCTGATTTTATACCTTCCTGAACATTACAGTGTAGAAAACAAGGATATAATATATAAAGGAGTAAGGTTGTCCCTAGTTTATAATATCTAGAGAACTTACCACTTGTATTTGAATTTGACAGAAAAACAATTACAAATAAAGTCTAGAGAGCTTTGCAATCATCCTTTCAGTTTTTAAAAACCATAATAATTAAAGAGAATTAGGATTAGAAATCATTATAAATACTGTAACATATACCAGTAAGTGGCTAAAAAATATAAGTATTAAAATTAGTTCCTGACCTTGTTCAATGTCAACCACTCTCCTACACACACACACACACACACACACACACAGAATCTCTCCTCCTTTTCTTCTTTTAAAAAGCAAATTTTTTTCTTCAGCTGCATTTTCTTAAAGCATACTTATGAATACATTCATTTCCCTTCCTCCCAAAGAAAGCCAAAACTAAAAAAGATACACTGTCTTTCCTTGGAGATTCCTGGAGTGCTACATGCTAAAAAACATAGCTGCAAAATCTAGAGATTGCAAAAGAGAAAGCTGCTGACAAATTTAATGAACCTCATTTATAAATACAATGAAAAAAAATAAATTATTAGTAAATAAAAATAGCAATTTATTAAAGATATAATACATGATTGCAAAGTAAACTATATCCTAAGAACATGAGAAATATATTCATATAAAGCATCTCATCAATAAATTAAAATATTATGAGACACTCTGAAATTGCATTTGATAAAATCTCATGCATTTCTTAAATCTCAGTAAATCAGTAATTAAACATACTTTCTTCACATGATAAAGAACTTCATTTTTAAACCATAAACCAAAGTCCTATTAAGTAGTGATGTTCCCATTTATAGCAGTAGTAAGACAAGAATAACTATGTATACTGAGATTACTTTTTTTGAGGGATTTGTTAACAGATATTTAAATAGATCAAGAATAATTGAGATTTTGTTTGTTTGTTTGTTTGGCAGAACACCCACTTTATGTTAACTGGGACTTCAAAGACTAAAGATGTGTCCGCTGCACTCTTCCAAAAGTCAGCAAAAAACTAAAGCACAAGAAACTGAAAAAAATCCTATTGCACATTAAATATGAATATGATGTATCAGGAGAGAAAGTAGACAGAGGAATGGTAAATCAGCTGACAAAACAGAGAAAAGTCAAACTTAAGAATCTGTAGGAGTGTTACCGTCAAGAAGGACGTAAATTGGCCCCAGGCCCTAAAATTGGTTGGAGACAACTGGTCCCAAGGAATATGGGGGTGAGGAATGACAGAATCAGATTATTTAAAAGTCTGTATCGAAATTTTCCAAGTATCCATCACCCTCCAGTCAATTACCATTCCTAATACCAAGAGGAAATTTGAGATACATTCTTTAGAGAGGTTATGAACCAGGGATATCCAAGGAGAATGAATCTAAAAAGTATGGGGTTGAATTTGAAAAAATGAATTAAAACTCACATGCATGCTGTGTGCAAAGTTGCTTCCGTCATGTCTGACTCTTTTGACCCTATGGACCATAGCCCACCAGGCTCCTCTGTCCATGGGATTATCCAGGCAGGAATACTAGAACGGGATACTGAATAACAAAACTTTTTATCTCCAGTTTTCTTTTTGGCCCATCTCCAGGATACCAACTAGCAGATAGCAATTGAAATGTCCTTTTCTACAGAAGCTGAAGTAACCAAGAAAAAAGACACAAAGTTATTGCCATTTGGAAATTTCCATTGAAAAATCCAGCTTTCCTAAGGTTTATTTCTCTGCAGACACAGTTTCTGGTCAATATATGGTGTTTGCAGAACAGAAGAAAGCATTTATTGATAAACAGAAAGTAGTTCATGACCAAAGAGAGGTAACAAATGATAATGCATTCACCAAACAAGAACATACACTATTTAAAGAACATTCATAGAAAAAGAAAGAGCACTTGGAAATTAAAAATAGGGCAGTTGACAGAGTATTCAAAGAGTTAGAGGATAAGACTGAGAAAATTTCTTTGGATGAGGAAAAAAAAACAATAAAAAATAGAAGATAAAAGTAATAATAAAGTAGAAAATCAACATGAGAGACCAATCACTGACCAACAGGATTTCTAAAAAGAACAT
>SJYC01100395.1:0-17556 GCA_006408675.1 Madoqua kirkii
TTTACCTTCTATGTATGCTTTCTCATAAATATTCTGGATAATATACAAGGGCAGTAGCAGAATATATAATGAAAATACTGCTTGTATTTTGTACTTGTGAATCTATTAATTTAAAACAATGTAAAAAGAAATTGTAGTATAGGCATGTTATTTATATATATAAAATAAATATGTGAGGTATAGCAAAAAACAGAGACAGGATATTTGGAGATGTGGGCATTTTAGAGGGAAGTGATTTAGAGCTCTTTGTTTTAAGATACACATTACTGGCTTTTTTAAACTGTTTTTATATCCCATGGACAGAGGAGCCTGGAGGGCTATAGTCCATGAGGTCGCAAAAGAATAGGACCTGACTTAGTGACTAAACAACAATATATTTCATCACTGTGTTATAAGAAATTCGAAGACAACAATCCCCCCAATACAACAGCAAAATATTTTAAGTATAAGATGAATAAGCAAGTTTTAAAAAACATATGGAAGGATTTCACTTTTATAAAATGTATTCATAGAGAAAAAAGACTGAACAAAATATTAGGCAGACTTTTTAACTTTAACTCTTAAACATTTTCCCAAATTTCTACAATAAAACTGTCTTATAAACAAAATAAAAATAATGAATAAGGTAAAACACAATTACCTGGATATGACTGTAAATTTATCTATCATTCATACAATGGATTCTGTGAAAAGATGTATTTTGAATTTGAAATAACCAATTACATGTAAGCCTTTGTACCACTAACTCATTTGCAAGTTGGGGACACGCTATACCTATATAGCCTATCAAATGAAGATGTGGCCTTGCCAGGAAAGCAAGATAACCAGAGCCAGTTATGTCAACAAATGGAGATGCTTCATATTCATGACCTAGACAACTTAGGGAACTGAGGAATTTAAGGTGTGCATTATCAAAGAAAAGTAGCACTCTGGACCGCTATTATATGACTTCTCTCTGAGCAGTAAATTCTTATAATGCTTCTAACATGTTAAAAACAGACTAATGGATATGATTTTTAAAGAGGTTATGCTATGTTAAAGATTGTGGTCTTATTTATGGCATTTTATTCCAAGGTCCATAGTAGAAATAACTGGCAAAATACTCAATATTACATCTCCCCTGATAGACATCTTTGGGAGTGAATTTAAGGTGTGCATTATCAAAGAAAAGTAGCACTCTGGACCACTATTATATGACTTCTCTCTGAGCAGTAAATTCTTATAATGCTTCTAACATGTTAAAAACAGACTAATGGATATGATTTTTAAAGAGGTTATGCTATGTTAAAGATTGTGGTCTTATTTATGGCATTTTATTCCAAGGTCCATAGTAGAAATAACTGGCAAAATACTCAATATTACATCTCCCCTGATAGACATCTTTGGGAGTTGAACCATAACCATACACACAGATTTACACACACACACACACACACACACACACACACTTTTTTGTATGATAAAGAAGCTCTTAGGTCCAATTTGTTCTATGTACCTGCAGTTTCTCTTATCTAATAAACAGGGAGCAAAAAAAAATACACTCTCATCATCACTGTGCTTTTCAGATAACATAATTTCCTCTTTACCTAGTAAAGTATTTTTAATGGCTATGAATGAATTTTTAATTTTAAAAAGGATATATGTACCCCAGGAGACATCCAGCTGCTCTTGGACACAGTGATTCTCTCCTCACAAATCTCTTGGCAGAAGAGAATACGTACATATGAATATGTACAAGCTCTTCCATGAGGTATGGAGAGTAGAAGGCACAGTATGACAAAGACACTCTCCAAAAAGTGAGAAATAGCAGGCAAACAGATATTCTTTAAAAAGTCATATGTTGATGCAATTTGAGCAAAAGTTGAGGCAATCACATACTAAAGAAAATGTGGCTAATATTAAAAATGACTTATTTTTCCTCCAGGGGAAAAAATGGTGAAGACCTGAGAGGTGAGGGGAATCATTAATGGTGTGGTTGCCAGATGGGAATAGGTGGGTTGAGGGAAAAAAAAATAATCAGTGCACATTGATGAGGAGAGGAAAAGTAAGTTTCAAAATTATTCTATGCCAAGGAAGTAAATTTATCATTTTTGTACAAATCTCCCTAACTAGTAGGGTACAAAAGTAATATATATTAGGTAACAAAACTGAGGTAAGTTTCAAAACCACTAAGTACTTTTCTGATGAATCAAATACTTTTAAAAATTCATTCACATACAAGCTATATTCTCACAATCATGCAACACGTCTATTTCATTAAAGAATACTTATAGGAAGCTTTCCAAGCTCTCCAATGGATAATTTCTTTATACACTCATCATTGACAGACACTTAGGTCAGCCATTTTTTGGTTATTGTAAATAACCCTGCAATGAATATAGTGGTGCATGTATCTTTTCTAGTTAATGTTTTGTTTTGTTTTCTTCACATAAACACCCAGAAGTGGAACTGCTTGATCACACAGTAGCTCTTTTTTCTATTTTTTGGGGGGAAATCGCTGTAATATTTTCCACGGTGGCTTCACCATTTATCAACAGGGCACAAGGTTTCCCTTTTCTCTACATCTTCATCAACAACTTTTATTTCTTGCCTTTTGGGTAAGAGCTATTTGACTTTCATTTCCCTGATGATTAGTGATACTTAGCAACTTTTTGTATACCTGTTAGTTATCTGTATGTCTTCTTTGGGAAAATATCTAAATAGATCTTCTGCCTATTTTTGCCTGGAGAATCCCAGGGACAGCGGAGCCTGGTGGGCTGCCGTCTATGGAGTGGCACAGAGTCGGACACGACTGAAGCGACTTAGCAGCAGCAGCAGCAGCCTATTTTTAATTAGATTGTTTTTTTTTTTAACAAAGCATAATATTAGTATCTATAGTTGGTGTTGGTTGCAATTAATACATTAATTAATTGTACAATGACTGTGGCTGGGTCAACATCCTAACACTGCTTTAAGTTGTCATTTTGTCCGTATAACAATAGTTAACATGTGCTAAAGATGTAAAGCCTTGAGGTGATTTAATAAACAGATTTTGTAATTCCAGAAAAGGTCTCTTTAGCATTTTACTGCTTGCATTTTTTTTCCTTTATGTTGACAAATATTTAACTTGAATTTAATTAAGGTTATAGTAAAAAGAAAGCCAAGGCACAAGAAAGTGATAAAACAAATTCAGAAGGTGGAACATTCTATGTAACAAATGACATGATCTTTTCAGCAAGTCAAAATACTAGTGCAAAATAAGGTTATTGAAAATTAAAAGAAATGAAACAAGTACAAGAAAATCATACTGGATTGGATCTTAATTCACATTGTTCTAAAGAATTCACATTAATTCACATGTTCTAAAGAACATACTTGTGACAACTGCAGCTGAATATGATTATTAATATTGTTTTTATAGCTAAACTCAACACATTATTCAGATTTTCTCAGTTTATTCCTAATGTCTTATTTTGCTCTAGGAAACTACATATAATATATGTTTTTCAGGCCCTGCTTTGAGATTCTCTAACTTCAGGGGAGTGGTTTGTTGCATAATGTATTCTAATCAAATACAGTACTTATCTGTTAGATATTTGACAAGTGTGGTAATGGAATGCTTACTAAGTAGATGTCTACAATTGACATGATTCAAATGCATCCAAGTATGTTATTTAGGAAATAAGTTTTATGTGTATAAGCCACTATATGCTCACAAAGCAAATCAGCACAGAAATACAATATCTGTAGGTGGTTTTTTCCTTAAGACATTAATGATGTTATACATCCTAGCAAACTGAACCTCAGCTGTGAGGGAGAAGAGGAATATAATAGCACTTGAGGGAGCACTTGAAGGGCAAAGGTGAAGCTTGTAGTCAAGGGCACTCTCATTAATCATGTTTGCTTTGACCCCACATCACCTTGTACAAGGGCAACCTAAGAGGACCGTTAGCTGAGCTGTAGGAAACTGTGACAATAAAATCGAACTCAAAATCTTTAAAATTCTGAATTAGATTTTCCCCACACATTCTCAAAAGTATTAGTGATTTCCCTGATCCCCACCATTGGTTGATATATTGATTGATTTTGTTTACACCACAATAATTGAATTTTTCGAGGCTGTGCAACATCATAGCTTCCATGAACTGGCTTGCTTAAAAGCAATTCATTGATTAAAATATTTACTGTATACATGATTCAGACATTTAGCATTTAATGAGTCACAAGGTTACATGTTTTATTTAATTCTTTAAATAAGGGCTTGATTAGAATCTGGTCTCAAGTTAAATCCTATTAGTTATATAACCAACTCTTTAACATTTTTGAGCCTCACTTTTTGTGTAAACTTCAGGTAACAGGGGTAAATAATCATCCTACAAAGTCACTGTGAGGATTAAGTGAGGTAATTTGAAGTAAAGAGTTTAGCTCACTCCATCTGTCACAAAGAAACACTCAATATATGTTCATTTTTGTTTTATTTAAGGCCAGTTTCATGGGGTTGTATATGACTTGTGCAGTTGCACAGGGCTTTGCCATGCAGTCCCCTACTTGGTTTCATGCTCTGATGCTTCTGTCTTGAATTTCTTATTATTTTTGAAAGAGGAGTCTCATATTATCAATTTGCACTGGAAATTATATAGCTAGTCCTTGATTCACTCAAATAAAGTTAAGGTCTTTGAAGTATGGGATACAATAGATGACTTTATACCCATAATATGTTCTTTAATGTTTAGCCCAGTTTCCTGCATGTAGAATGTAACAAAATTTATTAAAAATAAAAATAGCAGTTTATTTAGGGCAGTTGATATAGAATTTCACTGGTAGATACAGAAGACCTGCCTGGGAAAAAGTGAAAGTGAAAGTCAGTCAGTTGTGTCCTATTATTTGTGACCCCATGGACTATACAGTCCATAGAATTCTCCAGGACAGAGTACTGGAGCGGGTAGTCTTTCCCTTCTCCAGGGGATCTTTCCAACCCAGGGACTGAACCCAGGTCTCCCACATTGCAGGTGGATTCTTTACCAGCTAAGCCACAGGGAAGTCCAGTGATACTGGAATGGGTAGCCTATCCCTTCTCCAGCAGGTCTTCCCGACCCAGGAATCGAACTGGGGTCTCCTGCATTGAAGAAAGATTCTTTACCAAGTGAGCTATCAGGGTAGGTAGATATAGAAGGCTTGCCTGGGAACCACATGCAATTACTTCATGCCTCAGCATCCAAATGGTACATTCCTATAATTTTAAGAAGTAAGTCTTGTTCCCTTTTGGGGTATGCTGGCTGAGACATACAAAGTAATGATTTCACTGCCTACCAGATGCTGTGTTAAAATAAAACAGAAGAACTTAAAGAGACCTAATCTCTGGCAGTTCTACTAGCTGCCTACTGGGGATCATTTTGCCATAAATGTCCAATCATCAGACCCTGATAAGTTATCTTGCCTCCCTCTGCTTTCTGCATAGGGGGAAGACACAGGACCCATGGCCACAGTCATGCAGAATGGGGACATTAAAAGGTATGCTGGGAACATATATCGATCAGGATATTGAAGTCCCAGAGAGTTAAGGGCCGTTAATTTTGCATATCTGATATGATATGCATATCCTTATAGTAGAATCAGAGCTGCTTTTTTGGGTGCTAGCATATATTATTATTATGGGTCAAGAATGTCTTTTCATTATACTTTATGAAGGTCTCAGAATTTTGAGTGAAGAAATCTGTTTAAAATGAAAGAAATCAACATGGATGCTATCTCTATTGGAATACTGCTCTTCAAAGTGGCTAACTAATTTGGTCAGAGAACTCGGTTAATGGTACTCCAGGATAACCAGTCCAATGTACCAGAGGCTCTTTATATTATCCTGAGGCTATAAACGAGAACATGTCAAACCAGCTATCTCATATAAACTCTAAGTGAGACATCAAGGGCACTTTACAGAGGGCATGGGCCAGTATTAGAACCGGCACTCATATATGACGGTCAGCTTAGAGGGCATCTACACAACACTTATTCCAAGGAATTGGATATGTGTGCATTGTTTGTATAAAATAAATTTATGTCTTTCTAGGAACACAAATGTATGCATGTTTTAAATTTTAATTTACCACACATATTTTTTAAACCAGGTACTTTTATTCTTCTTCATTGTGGATTAAAATTGATTTAAATCAGCATTCTTTACCATCTGCTCAGTATAAATCACCGCCTGCTCTAGGAAAAGGAGCTAGTTCTAACTCCACATAAAACCTTAACCAAAACACATTTCAGCTCTTTGCCATCGTGGCTCAAGGACAGACAGTGCCTGCTGATCCTCTACCAAATGCTTTGACTACAGTTGATTGATTCTGTTTAAGAGTAACATACCAATCCGTGGCTGTACAACAGCAAAACTGCAATTGCCTAAAATCTCATGTGGCAGCTTCTCCTGAGATGTGAATATAAAAAAGCTGCAGACCCTGTATTTGCATCAACAAACTGCCACAGCAATTCTGCAACATACCATTGTACATTCCCTGCAGGTGTATTTTACTCAACCTTAAAAAGAGAGCAAGTTGATTTACATATTAATGAGAAAAAAAAAAACCAGAAATGAAGCAATTAGGCAGGTGAGGATCCAGTTAAAGGGACAAATATTTTAAATATTGCTAAGTGGAAATCCAGAACAATCTAAAGATAAACAACTTCTTATTCGTTAACCTGGGTTACATTAATGAGAAATTAATTGATTCTTGACAACTTTAATGAGTCTTTAATAACTGCATAATTGGAAAGAAAAATCAATGGATGTAAGAAGCATCTTAATTTCTTAGGGGCAATATGACTGACTGACGAGTCATGAGAAGTCCCCACAATATGCTATTTCCACCTCCCCACAAATATCTAGGTGAGAATAAACCTCTTTGGTTCAGTTTCCTCTATTTCATTGCTTGCTTGGATCAGAGGAACATATTGTCTACAGGCAACACTGGGAGTAGAAATAGCACTGGATGATAGCACTGGATAACATTTTATCAAAAACTTTCTGTGTGATTTTTATAATTATGTAATTTATTTAGTAATTGTTTATCACTTATTTCCTCTTGGCTTTCATTTTCTTATTTGAGAAATATGAAGATTAACTCTAAATTCCCTTTGAACTCTAAATTATATGTTTCTGAAGGTAAATTACATGGTGACTCATATTTTCAGAACCCAATCCGTAGTCTCCTTCTTGTCATCTAGTCCAAAATAGTCTCTTGTCAGCAAAATAAACACTAGCCAAGTTTTTAAGAAATAAACAACTGGAATTTTCTAACATCTTTCTCATTCAGTCTAGACCAGTCATTTTCAAAATGTGGCTCCTAAACGAGAAGCTTTAAGCTCACCAGAGAACTTACTAGAAATGTAATTTCTTGGTTAAACACTAGCCAAGTTTTTAAGAAATAAACAACTGGAATTTTCTAACATCTTTCTCATTCAGTCTAGACCAGTCATTTTCAAAATGTGGCTCCTAAACGAGAAGCTTTAAGCTCACCAGAGAACTTACTAGAAATGTAATTTCTTGGCCTCATTTGACATACTAAATCAGAATTCTGGGAGTGAGGCCCAGCAACTGGTGTTTTAAGGAGGCCTTCTGATGATTCTATAATGCTAAAGTTTGAGATCCACTGATTTTATATATATATATATGTGTGTGTGTGTGTGTGTGTGTGTATACACACACAGATATACATAAATATATTTAATTAATCTGGAAAAATAAAATGCTTTATGAATCACTATATCAGAGTAGGTGACCATTATCTGTGAAAAGAGACTAATCAACTGGTCCTATACGACTCTATGTTCAGACATACGCTTTTGTCCTCATCCCTGTCTTGTTCCTTCCTTCATCTCTGCAATACAATTGCTGCTACATCAATTGAACTTACCCAAGAAAATGTAACTAGCATTTGTAGAGCATTTTAGAATTTCAAATCACTTTTCACAGGTAGTATTTTTGGAGTATCACCTTTACTTTATGGATAATGGAGTCTCAAGAAGGTTAAGTGACTTTATAAGGTTACATGGTCAATAAATGCAAAAACTGATATGTGAAATAATTACTGAAACATAAGACCTATAGTTTTCAATCAATTTTCCAACCAGATTTTAGGAAAAAACAAAGAGTACTAGCCAATTAAAAAAACAAAACAAAACTTTTATCCTTAAATCAGAAAAATAGAAATTTGGACCTACAATTAAACAACAGCATTCCCAAGTGGAAAATAATCAGATTCTTTGTGTTTCTGTACAAAAACTCTATTTGTAAAACTTATGTCTAAATTTATAAAGATGGTTGATGGCAACATAATTCATAAGAAACTCATTCCACTCATAAATCGTAATACAAATATAAATTTTCACAAAATCTCCAAGAATCAGTTTAAATTTAAGATTCAAAAACAGATTAATGAAAGATGATAAGCATTTCAACATGTAAACTAATAAAATATAAAATGCAAACAAACCCACCGGCATATTTTAGAAAATATTCAGAACTCAAATGTCCAACATGAGAGGTAATAGAGAAAAATGATGGACAAAGGTCACATATTAGACTTTAACTCTGCATTACTATTTAAATCAATATACCTTTCACTACTCACAATATTATTGAATGACTTTTAACTTAAGCAACAAAAATCTCCAAAAATTTGAAACAGAGATCTATGTGAATAGAAAGCATCCTGAATTGTATTTGTTTTTTCTAAGAATTTCTGAAATCTAACTTTCAAGACTGTAACAATGAAAAACTCAAAATAGGACCTGTATTAACCATAAGTAAGTAAGTAAAGTAACTCAGTCGTGTCCGACTCTTTGTGACCCTGTGGACTGCAGCCCACCAGGCTCCTCAGTCTATGGGATTCTCCAAGCAAGAATACTGGAGTGGGTTGCCATTTCCTTCTCCAGGGGATCTTTCCGACCCAGGGGTCGAACCCGGGTCTCCTGTATTGGAGGCAGACGCTTTAACCTCTGAGCCATCAGGGAAGTGTTGTTTTTTTTTTTTTTAATTTTTAAACATTTATGTAGAGTCAGAGAAAGAGAAGTGGCTTTACTCAGTGCAGAAAAGAGCAGTGATATAAATTAACTCCAAGGGCCATATCTTGTGATTCAGTTGATTGTTTATCACTTCTAGGAAATGCAATGTTGGCAATTTAGATGCAAGGTAAAGGTAGATTGCAAGGGCTTATGTTTCCACTCAGAGTATTACTGCACGAAAGGGCTTCATATTCCAAAGGCTGAGGGAGTATGGCCAACTCTATTCACTTGGTTTCATTAGCAGAAACAGCAGTGTAGAAATGTTTATATTACTATGTAAAGGCTAATAGCAATTTTTTTTTTAAAGAAAGGTGTTGGAATTATTTCACTTGCATTAAATAAATGAAGTAACTTTGTAACCTTCTAAAATACTAATGAATAATGAATTATGAGTAAACATATCAAACTACATAAGTACTTAGCATTTGAAAGATTTTTCAATCAATGATTCTATGCTTTAAATTAAAAAAAAAAAAGATTCCTTTATCTCAGATCGTTAGGCTTCAGTAAGAACTAACTTCTCAAAATAAAGTTTAGAATAAAATTATTTGTTGATCTATATGACACATCAAGTTAATTTTGAAGCCTATTCTCCCTCAATGAATAGACTGAAGAAGGACACCGCTTACCACATTTCTGTGAGCACACTTCTATTACCTCTATTATGCTTCAGAATCTATTTCACTTTCTTTATAAATACACTTCAAGAACCTGGTATACTTAGAACTATCTTTAGGCTTCCATGTAGTTATTCCATCTAGAGTTTACATCACTGGTCTTATCCTCAGGACTTGTTAGATCAATATAAAATACACTAAGAAGATTCACAGTGAGTTTAACATTTAAAAAAAAACAACAGCAAAAGACAACAGTCTGTCCAGTTTTAAATGAAACTTTCTGTTTAAAAGTATCTTATGATTTAAATCTTTGGAAGTTGATTTAAAAAACTAATTTACTGAATGGGAAAAATATTTATAAATGTGCTTTATGTCATACGTGACATATCTGTGCATCCAGCCAATCTATACTTGGCTTTTACCAATTAGAGAATATCGATCTTCATTTTGGTATGACAAGCTGTATTTTCAAAGATGTTTATCATCTCTGTGGTGTCATTTCTACTGACTGTGATAAAAAATAGAAAGGGTAATGAATGATAATTATTAAAAATGATCAACTTACTAAGTGGTTTTATTTTAAATATCCATCTCTAAGTTAGGAGAACCCAGAATATTTGCTCAAAGGACCATATTTTACAAATGGCAGTTGAGTTTCTAGATCAGTTGACCAAATACTATTTAATTCACAATACAACTGAACCAAAACACTCACAATACAGTTCCAATACATTTGACTGGAGATGTCATACTGCAGAATTTTTAAGTTCAACTTACTTAAACATATTTCATTTCTATAATTTTTTGTACAACTAACTCTTCTAACAGAAAAAAAATCATTCTTTATAACTCATATCAGGGAACTGTGTGCTCTGTTACCAAATTTTAAGAGTCAGGAATCTACCTATCTCCCTGAAAGTCTAGAATTTCAGACTTGATTCTTCCACTTTTGATATGGTGGCCACTGTTCCTTGAAGCTTTTTCCTCTCTCCCTGGAGCCTTCAGAGTCAAACAGAGTCAGAGACAGGGCTTTACTGGAGCCAGCTCAATCCAGCTTATAAGAGTCAACATTTAAAACTTCAGGAATTTTGAGAGCTACTGTCAAATACAGTTATTATTAAAAATTAAGTAATATAAATTAAATCAAATACATTATATTAAAAAAGATAAATGTTTATATCACTTCCTATGGTTACTATATTTTACTCTAGGCTTCTCTGGTGGCTCAGCTGGTAAATAATTCACCTGCAGTGTGGGAGACCTGGGTTAGATCCCTGGGTTGGGAAGGTCCCCTGAGAAGGGAATGGCTGCCCACTCCAGCATTCTGACCTGGAGAATTTCATGGACTATATAGTCCATGGAGTCACAGATAAGAAACAATTCAGAAGCAACTGAGAAATTTTCACTTTTCACTCTTATTTATACTCTTACATATGTATGTTGGTAACACTACCTAATGGTGTGTTATTTTACATTTTGTTCCTACTCTGCCTTCACTGATGACACGTTGGTAGCTTAAATTTGGTAGTAGGGGGAGCATTTACACCATGGGGATTGCAAACACTACAAATGAGGGTTGTTTATTTTAGAGAGTTGACTTCTCCAGGCAGCCTGTTTTCTACTCATAACTAGAGTGAGGCTTACCCAACAAAAAGATATATTACATTAAAGATAAAAAACAAAACATTTTCCCACAGCATGAACAAGACTTCTCAAAATTTTCCATATACGACATTGGGACAAAATGGGCACCAAGAAATGTATTTTTTAAAATGTCAACAAGAATTGCAGTTTGATAATATATTATACAGAACAGTATTTAGGAAGAGGGTTGATCATACATGCTTAAATTTGTAAAATTATTCTTCTTTATACTCTTTGGAAAATGGCCAAGCAGTTGTCCTCAAACACAGAATCCCATACTTGAAGTGATAGAGGAACAAATATAGTTGTTAAGAGGAATGTATCTGAGTCAAGTTCTTAGATAGTCAAATCCTACCTTGCAAAATGACATTTCAAAAATCATTCTACACCAAAAACTGGAAGGAAGGGCAAAACAAGATATCAGAAATGAATAGGTATATAGGTGGACTGTTTTGATGTTCCCAGAATTTTGCATATGAAAATAACCTTGCTTAGTATTTTTTGATGATGTTCAAAGGACCAATAAAAAATGATATTTCTTATGACATAAATAAATGTATTTATTTTTAAATTGCTCATCAAATGTATAATTCTTATTAAAAACATGTAAACATTTCTATAAATTCTCATTTCTGATTTATACATCTCAATGTTAAAACTCTTCCAAATGGAGAAAAATAGTTTGGACTGGGAGAGCAGGAAGGTGAAATTGGAAAGTACACAACTATTTCTCACAGTATTGGTAATTTTCTAATTATTTAAATAGGTTATGGGTTCACTGCTTCTTTCAAATTATGTTTAATAACTTACACGTACTATATATTATTTTGAATATATCAAACATCACATAACAAAAATGTCTGAAAAGAAAAAAAGTCCTCCTTGCATAATAGTCAGCTGGTATTTAGTATTTATAAGTCTCAGTTTCCTAATCTACTAAGCAGTCAAAGTCAGAAAAATTTCCTCATAGAATTGTTGTATGTTTTCAATAATATAATGTATGTAAAGAAGAGGCTCTGAACCCTGACTAAACATTAGAATCACTAGGGTGCACTGAAAAAATACTGGTGCTCAGAGTCACAGTTCTAGAGTTCTTAATTTAATGATGTGGGAGGAGTTGAGCCTTAGAGTTTTAAACCATCTCCCCATTTATGCTATCTCTCAGTCTTTGTTGAGAATTACTGTTATTCATTATTTTCAGCGGCTTTCCCTTGTGGCTCAACTGGTAAAGAATCTGCCTGCAAGGCAGCAGAATTAGGTTCGATCTCTGGGTTAGGAAGATCCCCTGGAGAAGGGAAAGGCTACCCCCTCCAGTATTCTGGCCTGCATAATTCCATGGACTGTATAGTACATGGGATCACAAGAGCTGGACATGACTGAGCAACTTTCACTTTCTTTCATTATTATCAATGCTTCTCATGTCGTGAGATGGTTTACAATTACCAAAGGCAAAAGTTTTGAGAATTACAAGAAAAAAATGTGTTTATTAATTTTTCATTTGCCAAAATACCTCAGAAATTAGGTTTCTTTCATCACTCAAACCTTCAATGAAAGTAGAGTCAAATTTAAAAATTCCATTGCACTCAAGAGGACCTCCTAAAAATGGTTGTATTCTGAGTTCCATTTCCCAAAGTGTTCAGTTCAGTTGCTCAATCATGTCCCACTCTTTGCAACCCCATGGACTGCAGCACTCCTTGCCTCCCTGCTGCTACTGCTGCAAAGTCACTTCAGTTGGATCCGAATCTGTGTGACCCCATATATGGCAGCCCACCAGGCTCCCCCTTCCCTGGGATTTTCGAGACAAGAACACTGGAGTGGGTTGCCATTTCCTTCTCCAATGCATGAAAGTGAAAAGTGAAAGTGAAGTCACTCAGTTGTGTCCGACGCTTTGTGACTCCATGAACTGCAGCCTACCAGTCTCCTCCAGCCATGGGATTTTCCAGGCAAGAGTACTGGAGTAGGGTGCCATTGCTTTCTCTGGCCTGGCCTCCCTGTCCATCATCAACTCCCAGAGTTTGCTCAAACTCATGGCCATCAAGTCGGTGATGTCATCCAACCATCCCATCCTCTGTCATCCCCTTCTCCTCTGGCCTTCAATCTTTCCCCGCATCAGGGTCTTTTCAAATGAATCAGTACTTCACGTCAGGTGGCCGAAGTACTGGAGTTTCAGCTTCATCATCAGTCCTTCCAAAGTACATCCAGGACTGATTTCCTTTAGGATCAGCTAGTTTGATCTCCTTGCAGTCCAAGGGACTCTAAGAGTCTTCTCCAGTATCACAGTTCAAAAGCATCAATTCTTCGGTGCTCAACTTTCTTTATAGTCCAACTCCCACATCCATACCTGATTACCAGAAAAACCATAGCTTTGACTAGATGAAGCTTTGTCAGCAAAATAATGTGTCTGCTTTTTAATATGCTGTCTAGGTTGGTCATAGTGTAAGAGGCCAAAATTCTTTCTCAGATGATTTTAATTAATCCCTTTCTTCTGTTAGTCTGTGTACCTAATTTGCTGAAACTCTTGACTTAATCCCTATTTCCACCAAGTTCCATTGCAAGCACTCAAGTGCAGACCACTGCTATGGCTAAATGGAACCACCACAAGTGTTCCCTTTCTGGCCTTTCTACTGTCACTCATGTCCAATCACCAGTGCATACTCCTCTTGCCTGACAAGCATCTTGTAAAAACACATATCTTCTCATTCTTCTGATCAAAACTTGCCCTTTGATGTTTTCCTATCACCTCCTGATACAAATCCACAGCTTCTCCCTAAAATGCCTTTTTCTCTGACCTAATTCATGTTTCTTCCCAACCCTCACTCAACTCCAGCTTCTCTGACCCCTTTTTTTCGTTCCTTGAACACATCAAGCAAGCTCTCTCTTTATGTCCTTCATACTTGCTCTGCCTTCTTCCTAGAACATTCATCTACTCCAAATAGCTTGATTCTCCCTCCAATCATTCAGACACTTGCTTAAATGTCATTTCTTCAAAGACCTTTTTGACCACCTTATCTAAGATTACAACTTTATTCCACCAGTTTTTCACCTATGTATTCAACTTGATTTTCCTTTACAATACATTAATTAGATTCCATATTTTATTTTTGGGATTCCCTGGTAGCCCAGCTGATAAAGAATACATCTGCAATGCAGGAGAACCCAGTTTGATTCTTGGTTCAGAAAGATCCACTGGAGAAGGGATAGGCCACCCACCCCAGTATTTTTGGGTATACCTAGTGGCTCAGCTGGTAAAGAATCCATTTGTAATGTGGGAGACCTGGGTTCTATCCCTGGATTGGGATGATCCCCTGGAGAAGGGAAAAGCTACCCACTCTAGTATTCTGACCTGGAGAAGTCCATGGACTGTATAGTCCATGGGGTTACAAACAGTCAGATTTTATTTATATTATAGCATTTTCCACAGAATTTGAGCTCTGTGAGAGAATAAAGTTTGTCTCTTGTCTATCACTGTATCCTTGGCATACAAATATGGACAAATACAAAGCAGAAATTCAACAAATACTTTTTGGATAGACAGATAACTATGTAGTCAGGATGATTAGTCTTCAAGCCCTGTGAATCCTAGAAAATCCTTGAATTATTTTGGTTAATTGATTAAAACAGGAAGACCAATTAGCTTCACAACAGATGGCAAACTTAAATAAAAGCAGCCATTTTGCTAATTCTGATATCTGTTCCAAGATGCATTAGATGGGAGTATGCATAGATTAGCTAATATTCAGCAGTGTTATAAGCAACAACCTAAAGCTACCCACTCTAGTATTCTGACCTGGAGAAGTCCATGGACTGTATAGTCCATGGGGTTACAAACAGTCAGATTTTATTTATATTATAGCATTTTCCACAGAATTTGAGCTCTGTGAGAGAATAAAGTTTGTCTCTTGTCTATCACTGTATCCTTGGCATACAAATATGGACAAATACAAAGCAGAAATTCAACAAATACTTTTTGGATAGACAGATAACTATGTAGTCAGGATGATTAGTCTTCAAGCCCTGTGAATCCTAGAAAATCCTTGAATTATTTTGGTTAATTGATTAAAACAGGAAGACCAATTAGCTTCACAACAGATGGCAAACTTAAATAAAAGCAGCCATTTTGCTAATTCTGATATCTGTTCCAAGATGCATTAGATGGGAGTATGCATAGATTAGCTAATATTCAGCAGTGTTATAAGCAACAGCCTTAAACCCTAGTCCTTCCACCATTATTATTTTCATCAAATATGCAGGAGAGCACATTATCAATTCAGTTCAGTTCAGTTCAGTTCAGTCACTCAGTTGTGTCCGACTCTTTGTGACCCCATGAACTACAGCATGCCAGGCCTCCTTGTCCATCACCAACCTCTGGAGTCCACCCAAACCTATGTCCATTGAGTCAGTGATGCCATCCAACCATCTCATTCTCTGTTGTCACCTTCTCCTCCTGCCCTCAATCTTTCCCAGCATTAAGGTCTTTTCCAGTGAGTCAGCTCTATGCATCAGGTGGTGAAAGTACTAGAGTTTCAGCATCAACATCAGTCCTTCCAATGAACACCCAGGACTGATCTCCTTTAGTAAGTACTGGTTGGATCTCCTTGCAGTCCAAGGGACTCTCAAGACTTCTCCAACACCACAGTTCAAAAGCATCAATTCTTCTGTGCTCAGCTATCTTCACAGTCCAACTCTCACATCCATACATGACCACTGGAAAAACTATAGCCTTGACTAGATGGACCTCTGTTGGCAAAGTAATGTCTCTGCTTTCTAATATGCTGTCAAGGTTGGTCATAACTTACCTTTCAAGGAGTATGCGTCTTTTAATTTCATAGTTGCAGTCACAATCTGCAGTGATATTGGAGCCCAGAAAAATAAAGTCAGCCACTGTTTCCACTGTTTCCTCTTCTATTTGCCGTGAAGTGATGGGACTGGATGCCATGATCTTTGTTTTCTGAATGTTGAGCTTTAAGCCAACTTTTTCACTCTCCTCTTTCACTTTCATCAAGAGACTCTTTAGTTCTTCACTTTCTGCCATAAGGGTGGTGTTATTTGCATATCTGAGGATAGTGATACTTCTGGCAATCTTGATTCTAGTCTGTGCTTCCTCCAGCCCAATGTTTTTCATGATGTACTCTGCACATTATAGTATCCATAAATCCAAGGAGCATGAAATCAGTTTTAATCCTTATTCTGTTTCTGATTTGAAAGTAAAAGTCATCCTATAGTTTATATGTTATTTGAAAAGTTTTGGTCAATGGAGCACATAATTCAGTTTGACAATTTTATTCCTAATCAGTTTTACACATTAACTGTAGCAAATGACACATATGTGATGAAATATTTTTTTAATATACCATTTATCTCCATGGTACTGATGATATCTACTAACAAGTTTAGAAATGCCCCCAATATTATTATCTATCACTGTTAAAAAAAAAACAACAATAATGAAATGGATGTTTCTTCCCTGGAAGTAGAAGGACAAAATAATCTGTTAGAAATATTCAAGAAAACACTTTGGTTATTTTGGTGTACAGTGACACCACAGATGATTAGAATATTGCATGAATTCACCAGTTTTGTTTTGTTTCATATAGACATAGCCTTTCTCAAATGAAATATGCTTTTATTTAAGTAAGAACACTCATATTGACAATACAGGAAATTAAACGATCAGTTCTTGTCAAACAAAAAGTAAGTTGTTTTAGGAAAAAGATATATTCTGACAGTCAAATTTTATTCTTTCAGGAAACAAGCAATTTTTTGACAGAAAAATATGTTATTTCCAGAGGATATGTACTTCTGTGTTATGTTTTGCTAGTTTTCCATTTTCTTGGTATATAAGGAACAGATGGAAACAAGGCTGATCCAATGAAATAATTTCTTTTACATTTCAGAAATAAGGAAAACTGAATTTCAGTGAAATAATCTAACCTAATTTTCACATACATGTGTATATATTTTGGAAACTTTATAGGAAGTGTAAAACCAAGGTGAAATCATGGAAATTATTAAAATAATATTTACCTTTTCATTTCCTGTCAGACACCTTTATAGTTGTTATTTGTATTCTTCTGTAAATTTTCATTTCCCCCAAATAGAAATGCAAAATCTATACTACTTGCTCTAAAATGATGCTTAGCTTTTCTAGAGTTTCATATACTCAATAAATTATCCTCACTTGGGCTGAGGCTAATCATATCATTAAAATATATATATATATATATACACACACACACACACACACACACACTCAGATCAC
>SJYC01100396.1:0-17817 GCA_006408675.1 Madoqua kirkii
ACATATGATAATATACATGTTTCAATGCTATTCTCTCAGATCATCCCACCCTCGCCTTCTCCCACGGGTCCAAAAGACTGTTCTTTACATCTGTGTCTCTTTTGTTGTCTCGCATATAGGGTCATCGTTACCATCTTTCTAAATTCCATATATATGCGTTAGTATTCTGTATTGGTGTTTTTCTTCCTGACTTACTTCATTTGTATAATAGGCTCCAGTTTCATCTATCTCATCAGAACTGATTCAAATGCATTCTTTTTGGTAGTATTCCGTTGTGTATATGTACCACAGCTTTCTTATCCATTCGTTTGCTGATGGACATCTAGGTTGCTTCCATGTCCTGACTATAGTAAACAGAGCTGCTATGAACATTAGCGTACACGTGTCTCTTTCAATTCTGGTTTCCTCGTTGTGTGTGCCCAGTAGTGGGATTGCTGGGTCATATGGCAGTTGTATTTCCAGTTTTTTAAGGAATCTCCACACTGTTCTCCATAGTGGCTGTATTAGTTTCTCTCTTCTCCACACCCTCTCCAGCATTTATTGTTTCTTTACTGTATAACTTATATGCAGAGTACATCATGAGAAACACTGGGATGAATGAAGCACAAGCTGGAATCAAGATTGTCAGGAGAAATATCAATAACCTCAGATATGCAAATGATATCACCCTTATGGCAGGAAGTGAAGAAGAGAAAGTGAAAGAGGAGAGTGAAAAAGTTGGCTAAAAGCTCAACATTCAGAAAACTAAGATCATGACATCTGGTCCCATCACTTCATGGCAAATTGATGGGGAAACAGTGGCAGACTTTATTTTTGGGCTCTAAAATCACTGCAGATGGTGACTGCAGCCATGAAATTAAAAGATGCTTGTTCTTTGGAAGAAAAGTATGACCAACCTAGACAGCATATTAAAAGGCAGAGACATTACTTTGCCAACAAAGGTCCACCTAGTCAAAGCTATGGTTTTTCCAATAGTCATGTATGGATGTGAGAGTCAGACTATAAAGAAAGCTGAGCGCAGAAGAATTGATGCTTTTGAACTGTGATGTTGGAGAAGACTCTTGAGAGTCCCTTGGACTGCAAGGAGAGCCAACCAGTCAATCCTAAAGGAAATTAGTCCTTAATATTCATTGGAAGGACTGATGCTGAAGCTGAAACTTCAATACTCTGGCCACCTGATGCAAAGAGCTGACTCATTTGAAAAGACCTTGATGCTGAGAAATATGGAAGGCTTGAGGTGAAGGGGATGACAGAGGATGAGATGGTTAGATGGCCTCACTGACTCAATGGACGTGAGTTTGAGTAAACTCTGGGAGATGGTGATGGACAGGGAAGCCTGGCATGCTGCAGGCCATGTGGTTGCAAAAAATCTGCCAGGCCTGAGCAAGTGAACTGAAATGAACTGAAGGCAACCAGCAGAAATGAAGACTAGAACCCAATACAAGCTAAACTCAGGGAAAGAGTACAGAAAAGATGCTGGAGAAGATACATAACAGATTTAAACATGTTGGAGACTGGATCCTAGAGAAGATCTGTGTCTTGACACACAGCTTCCCCAACTTAACTGCTGGTTAGCCTAATTTCCCAAATCGCCCTCGTCACTCCACTGCTAGCTCACCCGAGGGAAAGTGAGACAAGAAGGGAACTTAGAAGAAAGAGGCTACAGTTTTAACAGATTGTGGTTAAAATACCTTTTGCAAATCTTATAAAATATAATAATATGAACATATTGCTAGGCCCTCTTACTCAGGGCCCATGCAAGCAGGGTGTTCCTAAGTTTTAAACTGCAGTAAAGAGTGGTACATCTGACACAGTCAGTGAACCAAATGGTGGTACAGATTAATCATACAAAGCAGTGGAGGAGAAAGTAACACTAAGGCTAGTTTTCATGTTTTGTCTTCTAAGAATTGGGTGCCATATCTTTAAATTGCCACTGGCAAATTCATTTTGCTGCTTCTCTGTGTGTGATTACCAAAGGCAAAAAGCAGTTATGTGTATTGTGTTTGTGTGTGTAAATGGACATAGAAAATTATGCAGTAACTATCTCTGAGTAAATTGTGAAACTGGCTAAGCAGAGTAAGATATTTAAGACAAAAAAATTACATGTTTAAAGATATGTGAGTATCCCCTTCTTTATCAGAGTTGCCCAATAAGTCTACCTATTAATCACATATACCCATTGACCAATAAGGCATTTGATTGTGGAAGCCAGGAGTTGGAGATAAGGGAATCTATTACAAAAAGAAGGCTGAATTAACATGGATAAAATTTTAAACTTTCAAATATGTTAAGTGGCATCAGATCATTGTCTTTAAGCTTTTAAATTTTGATACCCTTGAGGGCTGTGCATAAATATATCCTGTGTGATTTATAAATGCCATTTTTGTTTTTAAATATATTTCTAGAACCCATTTCATTTTGAGTTTTTAATAAATGGAACAGATGATTCAGAAAAAGTATGGAATATCTATTCACCAGAATTAAGCCAGAGGCTGAATCTCTACTAAGGTTTGCCAAAGACAATAATCATTATCTGACTCTATACATACAAGAAAGATGAAGTCTATGTATGGAGTAACATGTTTTGCCAGAATAGTAAAAGATGCTAGAAGCTGTGGATTTCAGATGAAGAAGAAGGATGTGGTAGGTAAACTTGAGAAAATACAGAGCATAAAATTAGGTTAAGAATCTTAAACTTCTACAAAAGCAATCAATAATACCAGGGGACTCAAAGAACGGGTGAAAACACTTTTCTTTTTATTACAGGGGAGGATATAATTAAATGTAAGCTCTGTGCCTTCTGACACTGCTATGAGATCATAAATTTAAAAGTTAATATGTTTCTCGTAGCTTAAGGTCAATGCTGTATTCATAGTGTAATAAATAATACATTCCTGACAATCATTGATCACAAAAGTTTCAAAAGAAAGAATATACCCCAAGAAAGTCTTTACTTCTATGGTGCAAAGTTCTCTTGTTTTTTTCTTACTTTTCAATCTGCTTATTTTCTTTATGTGATTCTATTCCTTCACTCACCTGACAGATGGTAATCTTCCTGCAGGTTCATCCCCACAAATATTATCTTTGTTTTCTGCATAGTGTTTTTTGTAACCCTCCACAATGCATTGTTTTACATATGCTGAGAGCTCATACAAACTTATTCTCAGTTTCAAACTTTCCTCTGAGTCCCCTGGTCATTTCGAGTTGAAAATCTACATATAAGATTACATTTACCCTTCTGCCAAGCTCATTCCTCCTATTTCTTATCTTCACTAATAATACCATGATACCCAAGCCCTGTCCCCCACAAAAATGGAAGCTGTCCAGAATCCTCTCTGTCTTAATTCTCAAATCAAACTCTCAAAGTCAGGAACAACATAAAGCAGTGGTCAAGTGCTTAGTTCAAAGTGTGACCATGTCATTCACTAGCTGTATGAAGTTATATATATCATTTAGCTTCTCTGTGCCTGTCTTACAAGGTGGTTAAGATGATTAACTGGATAATGTATGTTCAGTGCTTAGAGCATTGCCTGGCACTTACTAAATGCTCAATAATTTATTATTGCTCACCTCTGTGCCTTCATACATGCTGTTTCCTCTGCTTGGAATGTCCTTTCTAGGATGTTAGTATAATTTAGATGCCCGACTGATCATAGAGAGCAGAAGCATCTGGGATGCTGTCTTTACTGATAGATGGGCTTCTGGTTGGAATGAGTATCCTATGAATTATAAGTAATAAATCTCTTCTAATTTAAGGGACAGGTGATTCAGACTGTTGATTTTAATTCTGGCAAATCAGTGAAGAGCAAAGTGAATGTAATCATTCTGGCATGGAAGGAACAGGTTACATAATAAAACTGGTATCAAACCTTTGTTAGGGGATTCTCTAGGCCTTGCATAATTTCTTTGAGTACATCCCCATAAAACAAGATACCTTAAAGAGCAGAAAAGTGTATCTTACCTAATGTTGTATCTTTAATATCTGATAGAGTTTCTAGCTTATAAGGGGCACGTCTACTTTTTACAGGAGAAAGAACAGAACGGAAATGAAGTGAAGGAAGGTAGAAAATAAATGGAAAAATATACAAACTAATGCACACAAAGAGGAAAATATTTTTCTGAGTATAATTAGCTATTCAGTTCAGTTCAGTTCAGTCGCTCAGTCGTGTCTGACTCTTTGCGACTCCATGAATCACAGCACGCCAGGCCTCCCTGTCCATCACCTATTCCCGGAGTTCACTCAAATTCAAGTCCATCGAGTCAGTGATGCCATCCAGCCATCTCATCCTCTGTCGTCCCCTTCTCCTCCCACCCCCAATCCCTCCCAGCATCCCAGAATCAAAGTCTTTTCCAATGAGCTATAATGCATATATACATTTAGCTATGATATATATTGAAAGTAATGGCAGTAATTTTTTTGCCATGGACCATATGGTGGTGAGAGAAAAATCTAGGCAGGGCTGAGTGTTACTGTTAGGGGAGAAGTTTATCAGGAAAGTCCAGCCAAGTTTAATCACAAGCATTAATTGAAGAAATGAGTGCATATGTTCAAGAAACCATTATCACTAAAGCTAAGGAATGAAAACACTGAAAGTAAAGACGAATGACATGGAAGAGGAAGGCAGTGGTTGAAGGCCCAGCAAGCTCATGAGACAGGGAAAATCTCTGATCAGCAGTGCTCCAAAGAGAGGACAGAAGTCTATGAGCCCTCTTTAAATGCCTTAGGTCTCAGTTCTGAGGAAGAGTTTTCTTACGTGAAAGGGGTTCCCTTGTTATCTTTGATCTGGTTCTTTATGCTAAATGATCCTTTCCTTGGGTGTGGGCTGGGGAGGCACACAAGGATATACTGGGCTACATCATGTTCTCTCAGTACTTGGTAGAAATTATTATCCTGGGGTGTGCATGTTAACTTTTTCTTAGACAATACTATTGTGTCTCACATTTTCCCTAGCTTGCACTTAAATCAAATAACTAGTCAGCCCTTTAGGATTCTGAGTTTCCCCCTAATAATTTTTCTAAGCTTATTATTATAAAGGGCATTATTGTTGCTAAAAGTTTAGTTTTATCATTTTTCTAGTCAAACATTCTGTTCAGTTCAGTTCAGTCCCTCAGTGGTGTCTGACTCTTTGCGACCCCATGAATTGCAACACACCAGGCCTCCCTGTCTATCACCAATTCCCGGAGTTCACTCAGTCAAACATTACTGACATTTATATATTAAATTTCAAGATTAGGATTTGACAACGAAGAAAATAAAGTTTGATACCATTTTTCTCTTGGCCTACTGAAAGCCCAAGAATCTTTAAGGATACTCATGTACATGACTTCCATTTTTCAGGATTCAGAATTATCTAATTCAATAGTTAGGTCTATTTCTTTTTCATAGTAAGTTTATAAATACATTTTTCAAGCAGAGAGATAAATAATGTCTGATAGGCCACAATTATTTTGCCGACTAATGTCCATCTAGTCAACGCTATGGTTTTTCCAGTAGTCATGTATGGATGTGAGAGTTGGACTATGAAGAAAGCTGAATGTTGAAGAATTGATGCATTTGAACTGTGGTGTTGGAGAAGACTATTGAGAGTCCCTTGGACTGCAAGGAGATCCAACCAGTCCATTCTGAAGGAGATCAACCCTGGGATTTCTTTGGAAGGAATGACGCTAAAGCTGAAACTCCAGTACTTTGGTCACCTCATGCGAAGAGTTGACTCATTGGAAAAGACTTTGATGCTGGAAGTGATAGGGGGCAGGAGAAGAAGGGGACGACCGAGGATGGGATGGCTGGATGGCATCACTGACTCGATGGACGCAAGTCTGAGTGAACTCCGGGAGTTGGTGATGGACAGGGAGGCTTGGCATGCTGCGATTCATGGGGTCGCAAAGAGTCGGACACAACTGAGCGACTGAACTGAACTGAAACTGAACTGATAGGCCACAATATTTCCAGAGAGAGATGAAGGCTGTCTCAAAATTGTAAATTAAAACAAAGCAAGATAGAAATAAACACTAAGCCAAGGAATATTTAACCACCGAAAACACTGAATACATTCATTTTACAAAGTGACAAGAGGAGAGATAAACTGGCTCTTACTGAAGCATGTAAAGAAGCTTTAAAGAGAATAAAATATTTGAGCTAGGTGGAAAAAAAAGATAAATAAGAATTTGCCAAACAAAGAGAAGAGGGAAAATTATTCCAGGTAAAGGCAACATTTTCAAAGACAGAAAGTTGGTATATTTGGAAAATTGGGTTTGGAAGAAGCATCAGGCCTATTGGTTGAGAGGTAGAAAGGGAAGTGGAAATTCTTTAAGGCCTCATGGACCATACTATAAACACCAGAATTACCATCAACTAATGAGAAGGGGTAGGAGGAGCCATCACTATCTGTTAAGGAGGAAAACTGTAAAATTAGGTTCGCTTTACAGGAATAAGACAGCACAGTCTCTGAAACAGGAAGTATACCAGCTTTTACATCCTTGAAATTATGAAATTTTCTCCACTGTTGTTACCACCAACCGTAATTAAAAACAGTTGGATGATAAAGTCTGGGACCTTATTGGCCATGCAGAGTCTTCGAGGTCCGCCCCCACCACCCTTTAAATTAAATCAACATGTCAGCTTTCAGTTTTCTGGTTTTGGCATAAAAAGACTGTGCTTATATCTTAAGATTAGAAGAATGGATATATAGTGTGAAACTAGTTACAGATAATATTCAGGGGTAGATTAAATAATTTCATTTGTTTAACATAAATCACACTGGTTTTTGCTTGAAACCAAATCAATGAAGAAAACAAACTGATACTGAAAGTAGTATATACAACTATCAAATTCAAAGAAGTAATTTCATCACTGAATGTTGTGTGAACTTTGGCACTTAGCTAAATATTTCTGGAGTCAATTAACACATTTATTAGTAAGTGTTATCAATTTATTAATACATTAGTCAGTAAACACTATTTATTAAGAACATGTTATATATCCAGTTTCTGCTCGAAATTCTATGTAGAAATCTATTATTTTGCAGAGAAAAAAACAGAAAGAATGATTCTTCCCCTAGACTCAGAAAGAGAACCCTCTATAAATCTGTCTAGTAAACCTTGAATTTACAGACCCAAAGGGTCCTAGGGATTATTTGCTCCAGGTTAATTATAGTCTGGCTTCCCTAGTGGCTCAGCTGGTAAAGAATACACCTGACAATGCAGGAGATGCAAGAGATGTGGGCTTGATCCTTGGGTAGGGAAAGATCTGTTGGAGAAGGAAATGGCTATCTGCTCCAGTATTCTTGTCTTGAAAACTCCATGGGCAGAGGACCCTGGCAAGCTACAGTCTGTGGACCACCGTCAGACACGACTGAGCCTAGACACACAATTTTATCCTAGCACTTCCTAACCTAAAACTCTAGTCCTAGAATATGTACAAACCAACTTCCCAAGAGCAAAAGTGTTTTTCTCCAAATTTGAATGGAACAATTTTCTTAATTTCAATTTTGGATTGTTTGTTGCAAATGTATAGAAATATAATTGATTTTGTATATTGCTCTTGTTTCCATGATCTTGCTGACCTTGCATATTTTGTAGTTTTTTAAAGTGAATTCCTTCAGATTTTCTGCATGTAAGAGTCATGTATTTTGTGAATAGAGACAGTTTTACTTCTTAATTTCAAAGTAAATAAATAACTGGATTTTAATAGCAAAAGCAACTTTCTAAGGGTGTGTAAGTACGAGTTTGTAACATATAAAGACCCAGTATGTGGAGTACTTTTGAAGAGTCTAATGCTATGAGTAAACAAAATAACTGATTGAAGAAGAAATGTCTACAGAAGTCTGTATGAAACAACATGAATATGAGCATGAGCTTTAAATTGAGGTTACTATCTCAGTAAATCTCTCAGAGTATTTGTGCTTCTTTTCAGGACTTTTCCCTGATCAAGGGCATCATTTATTTTTTCACTTTCCTTCTAAATATTTTAAGTGCCTACACAAAAAAAGAAAATTCATTTTCTTGTTGTTAGTTGAAATAATGAATCTTATAAAGGTAGATGTGTTAATTATGGGACTCAGTAAGATATGCTAATGCTATAAATGCTAGATCTCAAAATCTTTACATTCTCTTATAAACATCAGCTTCCAACCTCCTCTCACCTCCATCATTGCATACACATTCACACACATCCACTGAGAGCCATGGGGAGTATATTTTGTATTTTATAACAGATTTTTAAAAGGGTATAAATTACAACTAAGTCAAATATTAGAGTCAATCAAGTGGAAATGTTCCCTTAATTTTTCACCTGGAGTCATTATAAAATTAAAACCCTTAGGTATTAATGTAAATGTAGAATGCCTTGCCTAAAGAAATAAGACAATAAATACTGTTTGATTACAGAAAATGAGTAATATTTAAAGGTATGTTTATTTATAGGTAATTTGATTCTATGAAGTAATGGACATTTCAAATTTTTTTCCACAACCACTAATGAAATAGTTACATATATATATATATATATATTTTTTTTTTTTTCCCCTCTTTGATCTCATAGTCAAACATTTCAAAGTAGTAAAAACTGGTACTTTTCTCTCAAGCAAATGAACTACTGCAAGGCTCCTAGTATTTTATCAGTGAAATATTTTAACTTTCTAACCTGAGGAGAAAGGTACTCGTTATTTTGGGAAATGTTTATATTTATCCTTCATATATTTTATAATGCTTTGCATTTGCAAAACTCTTCTAAACAAAACAGCTAAATATAGTTTATAAAATGTCTCCAGGTCCTCAGGAAAAAATTCTATTTTTTTAAAGTAACATTGGCTTATAACAGTATATAAATTTTATACATACATTATAATTCAGCTTTGTATACACTACAGAGTTCTCACCATCAAAAGTCTAGCTCCCATTCATCACCATAAAATTAACCTTCTTTACCCATTTTGCCCTCTCCCCACTTCTCCTTCTTTCTGGTAACACCAATCTTTTCTACATATCTACATGTTTGTTTTCGTTTTGCTTTGCTGTGTTTTTTTTTTTAATTCCACATATGATCATCATTCTCAGACTTATGTCCCTTAGCATAATATGCTCGAGATCTATCTATGTTGTTATGAGTTGTAAGATTTCATCTTTCTTATGGCTGAGTAATATTCTATTTCATATAAATACCAGATCTTCATCCATTCATCTGTCCATGGGCACGTAGGTTGCATCCCTATGTCAACTATTGTAAATAATGCTGGCAATGTACATGAGTGTGGATATATATTTTTAATTAGTGTTCTTATTTTTCAAATAAATACCCAGAAGTAGAATAGCATATGGTAGGTCTATTCTTAATGAAAAAGTTCTATTCTTGAGCCAAGTAAAATATTGACTTAAATTTCTGATTAGGAAAAAATAGCATTTTAATTTAACATGGTACACATTTTAGAATCTGTCTTGGATTCATTTCTCTTGATATATATAACCACTCTTATTATTACAAATAATTGAAGAATTTATAAAATCTTTGGTCTATTTTTTAATAAGTTGCCTCGTAAATCCTCTTTCAAAATAAATAACCCTCTCCCAAGTTTGTAATAATTGACTTCACTTTTCTCAGCTTGCTTTCACTCTCCATAGCAGTTTTATTTACTTTAAAAATTATGTTATAGCACCTGAAACAGACTTTCTCTAACTTGACTGCTGCAAGCTCTAAATATCTCTTATAGGTGAGACTATAGAATAAATACTAGATTTCTAGAAAATTATCTGCCATTGGGGGTGAGTTTATGCTCAGTAAAAGATAGCTAGTAAATATTAAAATTAGAAAGTCACAAATAGGATGAGTAACTAACTGTAACTAAATTTTAAATTGTAAAACATTGTTTGTAATTTAAAAAATGAATCTTGATTGTCTTTTATAGTGAATTATCATAGGTTTTTAAAAAAACTCCTAGTGAATTTTTTTAAACTGTAAGATTAGAACATTTGTATATTTCAATAAACACTAAATTATGTATGTAATATATTCCAAGGACTATACAGTTGCTAGGAGCTGTCATAGACCCTATATGGTTTAAGAGACAAGGCAAAAATGAAGACACAGGAGTTAATTACTATATTCTGTGAATTATAGCATCACATAAGTCACAGTGTAATTTTAAGGAGGAAGCAGTCAACTCCATTGGGTGCAGTGAGTTTGGCAAAGGTTTTCAGGAAGAGATGTGGTTAATCTGATTTTTAAAGAAAAGAGATGCATTTTTCTGGGCTCATACCTACAGTCAAAGTAACAGATGTACCCCAAAACTCCCAGAGTTTACTGTGTCATTTTGTTTTGTGATAAGAATACTTAGCATGAGATTCATCTTATTAATCGATATTGAAACTCACAGCACCTTATTGCTAAGTATAGGTGTTGTTTTGTACAGCAGATCTCTTAAACTTACTCATCTTGCATAACTGATACTTGATGTTCAGTCTATATCTTAAACTTTCCAGATCAGTATCACTGGGGCCATTTGTACATACAGATTCTGTAGCTCAGCACCTCCCAGACCTACTGATCACAGACTTCATGGGAAGAGCCTGGAACCTCTGTGCTCAAGGTGACTTTAATGCCTGGAAAAGCTGGAGAAATACGACTTTTAGGAAGTATATTCCTTCGAAGGAAATCAAGAAAGCTTGGGTGTTCTGTCTATAGATTGAGCTCACGCTAATTAAGGTAATCAAACTGCTCATAAAGCCTCATGAGCAGTTAAAGTAGTTATGGTTAGTTGATGATTTACTTGTTTATCCCTTCAAAGGGACTGCAAATTTCTTAGGGATAGAGGATATATCACTACTAGAATCCCAGCTTTTAGCATGCACAAGTATTCAATAAACACTGTTAATACATGAATAAAATGACATTTCAACCATTCACACATTAAAAATAAATGGCTCCTCTCTGTGTTTATTACTATATATTCAACTACAAAGCACAAGGCTAACCTAGTGAAGTAACACTTTTGTTGTTGCTAAGTTGTCTAGTCGTGTCTGACTCTTTGTGATCCCATGGACTGCATCATGCCAGGCCTCTCTGTCCCTCATCATATCCCAGAGTATTGCCAAAGTTCATTGTATCGGTGATGCCATCCAGCCATCTCATCCTCTGACGCCCTCTTCTTCTTTTGCTCTTGATCTTTCCCAGCATCAGGGACTTTTCCAAAGAGTTGTCTGTGTACATCAGATGACCAAAATACTGGAGCTTCGCTTTAGCATCAGTCCCCACAGTGAATATTCAGGGTTGATCTTCCTTAAGATTGACTGGTTTGACTCCTTGCTGTTCAAGGGACTTTCAGGAGTCTTCTCCAGCACCCCAGTTTGAAGGCATCAATTCTTTGGCATTCTGCCATCTTTATGGTTCAGCTCTCACAACCATACATGACCACTGGGAAGATCATAGTCTTGATGACATGGACCTTTGTCAGCAAAGTAACGTCTCTGCTTTTCAACACACTGTCTCTGTTTGTCATTGCTTTCCTGTCAAGAAGCAACCATCTTCTGATTTTATGGCTGCAGTCACCATCTGCAGTGATTTTGGAGTCGAAGAGGAGGAAATCTGTCACTACTTCCACCTTTTCTCCTTCTATTTGCCATGCTGTAATGGGGCCAGATGCCATGATCTTAGTTATCTTTTTTAATATTTAGTTGTAAGTTGGCTCTTTCACTCTTCTCCTTCACCCTCATCAAGAAGCTCTTTAGTTCCTCTTCACTTTCTGCTGTTAGAGTGGTATCATCCGCCTATCTGAGGTTGTTGTTTCTCCTGCCTATCTTGATTCTGGCTTGTAACTCATCCAGCCCAGAATTTCTCATGATGTGCTCAGCATATAGGTTAAACAAACAGGGTGACTGCAGACAGCCCTGTCATACTCTTTTCTCAAACTTGAGCCAATCAGTTGTTACATACAGCATTCTAACTGTTGCTTCTTGACCCGCATACAGGTTTCTCGGGAGACAGGTTAAGATGGTCTGGTATTCCCATTTCTCTAAGAGCTTTCCACAGTTCCACACAGCTAAAGGTTTTAATGTAGTCAATGAAACAGAGATAGATGTTTTCTGAAATCCCCTTGTTTTCTCGATAATCCAGCGAATGTAGGCAATTTGATCTCTAGCTCCTCTTCCTTTTCAAAACCCATCTTAGACATCTGAAAGTTCTTGGTTCCCATGATGCTGAAGCCTAGCATGAAAGATTTTAAGCATGACCTTACTAGCATGGTGAATGAGTGCAGTTGTCTGATGGTTAGCACATTCTTTGGTACTACCCTTCTTAGGAACTGGGATGAAGACTGACCTTTTCCAGTCCTTGGCCACTGCTGGTTCTTCCAGATTTACTGACAAAATGAATGCAAAACCTTGATGGCATCCTCATTTAGGCATCTGAATAGTTCTGCTGGAATTTCATTGCAGCCACTAGCCTTCCTAACAGCAGTGCTTCTTAAGGCCCACTTGACTTCACACTCCAGAATGTCTGACTCTGGGTGACTAACCACACCATCGTAGTAATCAGATTCATTAAGATCTTTTTTCATATTGTCCTTCCATGTATTCTTTCCATTTATTCCTGATCTCTTCAGCATCTAGTAGGTCTCTACCATTTTTTATCCTTTATTGTTCTCCTCTTTGGGTGGCATGCTCCCTTGACGCTTCCAATTTTCCTAAAAGAGATATCTGGATTTCCCCTTTTGTTGTCTTTGAAGTTGGTGGCTGGCAGTGATCATGATCTTGCTTTCTTTAATGTCTATGACTAAATTGCCAAAAGAAAATCATACTGTTTTCATTTCCCATGACAAGCTCATGAACTGAAAAGGCCAAAAATATATGACACCAAAAGATAAGTCTTCCAGGTCTGAAGGTGTCCAATATGCTATTGGGGAAGAGCAGAGGAAGTAACACTAAAGAGTATCAAATAATTAGGCTTTTATCAGAATATGAACAATTTACTTTAAATTATTAGTGAAGTGGACAAAATACATGTTCCACATCAACCGTGTTTGTCAAATAACATAAACTATAATGTCTTTGTATGAAATAATTCGATTTGTCTTTTGTGCTCTGGAGTAACTAAAAATAGTTCTGCATTTCACATATACTGCATTTCATAAAAGGAACACAGGATCAATCAAACTGACATCTGAAATTAAAGGCAGTGGAACATGATTTTCTTAATAAGTATTATTTTTCATTAGGAGAAGCTCCTGATTCTTGAACTATCTCCTACTTGCACAAACATATTGTTGGGACAGACAGAAGAGGAAAACCAACTGGATAAATATTTTAAAATGTATCTCTGTATGGCAAAGAAATATTTTACCCAACAATTGACATTTAAAGGACAAAGGGTAACATGGGCCATATTTTTCATTAACTTGATAATGTAAAAAGACAGACTACTTTCCTATAAGCTAGAGCAGAATATCATGACCATAAAGTAATTTTATTTTCTTGAATACCATCAAAAGAACAGGTAAAGAAATGAGGCATTTATAAAATATTATGTAAATATAAAATATACTTAGCTATTTTAAAAACATGCTTTAAGAATAATTTATAGATTATATAGTTGGAGATTATATAGCTGAAGGAGCAGGCAAAAAAAAAATGCTAAGGAGAAATCTTTCTATTTTATTTCCACCTCTGTAAAGCTTTATATAAGGAAGTTACTAGTCATTCCTGCTATAATAATTTCAGAGGACACTACTCATAAGGGAAAAGGCACAGGGTCCACATTATGAATCTCTTTTGGTGATTTAATCATAGATATTAAAGAAGGCAGGATCATGATCATTGCCAGACACCAGCTGCAAATACAATAACGGTGATATTTATTTTTGCAAATATAATGGCAATTTCATAGCAGTATGAATGAATGCTAAGGAAAGCCTATTCATTTAATACCCTTGCTCGGGTTCCAAATTAGGCCTCGGGTTCCAAAGAGTGCAACCGATGTTAGAGTTTCATTTCAAAATTATCCTGAAAAGATGCATAGAAATAAAATTATATCCTAAGTGCCCTAAGGAATTTTTACATATAGGAACAGCATACTCAACATCCCTTTGCAAAATAAAAATTTACTCTCTTAAAGGTTGATTAGGATTTCTCTGTATTGTTTTTGCAAGATCCTATAAATATATAATTATTTAAAAATTTAAAAAGTTTTTGGCCAATTTACTATCCAATTCATAGTATTGTAAAGTTGGATTTTTATAACTTTTTTAAAAAGAAGAATGCACTTGCTTAACTTCGTATTTACCAGAAAACAGGATGGCTACTAGCTTTTCATTCATTCACAAAATGATTATTGTGTGGGTTCAGTTTATTCACTCAGTTGTGTCCGACTCCTTGTGACCCAGTGGACTGTAGCCAGGTCTCCCTGTCCATCAACTCCCAGTTTACTAAAACTCATGTCCACTGAGTCGGTGATGCCATCCATCATCTTATTCTCTGTTGTCACCTTCTCCTCCCGTTTTCAATATTTCCCAGCATCAGGGTCTTTTCAAATGAGTCAGCTCTTTGCAGCAGGGGGCCAAAGTATTGAAGTTTCAGCTTCAACATCAGTCCTTCTAATGAATATTCAGGACTGATTTCCTTTAGGATTGACTGGTTGGATCTCCTTGTAGTCCAAGGGACTCTCAAAAGTGTTCTCCAACACCATAGTTCAAAAGATTCAATTTTTCTGCACTTTGCTTTCGTTATAGTTCAACTCTCACATCCACACATGACCACTGGAAAAACCATAGCCTTTACTAGATAGACCTTTGTTGGCAAAGTAATGTCTCTGCTTTTTAATATGCTGTCTAGGTTGCTTATAAATTTTCTTTCAAGGAGTAAGCATCTTTTAATTTCATGGCTGCAGTCACAATCTACAGTGTTTTTGGAGCCCCCAAAATAAAGTCTGTCAGTGTTTCCACTGTTTCCCATCTATTTGCCATGAAGTGATGGGACCAGATGCCATGATCTTGTATTCTGAAAGTTGAGCTTTAAGCCAACGTTTTCACTCTCCTCTTTCACTTTCATTAACAGGCTCTTTAGTTCTTCTTCACTTTCTGCCATCAGTGTGGTGTCATCTGCACATCTAAGGTTATTGATATTTCTCCCGGCAATCTTGATTTCAGCTTGTGCTTTCTCCAGCCCAGCATTTCTCATGATGTGCTCTGCATATAAGTTAAATAAGCAGGGTGACAATATACAGGATGACATACTCCTTTTTCCAATTTGGAACCAGTCTGTTGTTCCATGTTCAGTTCTAACTGTTGCTTCCTGACCTGCATACAGATTTCTCAAGAGGCAGGTCAGGTGGTCTGGTATTTCATTCTTATAGAATTTCCCACAGTTCATTGTGGTACACACAGTCAAAGGCTTTGGCATAGTCAATAAAGCAGAAATAGATGCTTTTTGGAACTCTCTTGCTTTTTCGATGATCCAGCAGAAGCTGGCAATTTGATCTCTGGCTCCTCTGCCTTATTTAAAACCAGCTTGAACATCAGGAAGTTCACGGTTCACATATTGCTGAAGCCTGGCTTTGAGAATTTTGAGCATTACTTTACTAGCGTGTGAGATGAGTGCAATTGCATGGTAGTTTAAACATCCTTTGGAATAGCCTTTCTTTGAGATTGGAATGAAAACTGACCTTTTCCAGTCCTGTGGCCACTGCTGAGTTTTCCAAATCTTCTGGCATATGGAGTGTAGCACTTTCACAGCATCATCTCTCAGGATTTGAAATAGTTCTACTGGAATTCCATCACCTCCACTAGCTTTGTTCATAGTGATGCTTCTTAAGGTCCATGTGATTTTACCTTCCAGGATGTCTGGTTCTAGTTGAATGATCATACCATCATGATTATCTGGGTCATGAAGATCTTTTTTGGATAGTTCTGTATATTTTTGCCACCACTTCTTATTATCTTCTCCTTCTGTTAGCTTCATACTATTTCTGTCCTTTATTGAGCCCATCTTTGCATGAAATGTCCCCTTCGTATCTCTAATTTTCTTGAAGAGACCTCTAGTCTTTCCCATTCTATTGTTTTCCTCGATTTCTTTGCATTGATCATCGAGGAGGGCTTTCTTATCTCTCCTTACTCTTCTTTGGAACTCTGCATTCAAATGGATATACCTTTCCTTTTCTGCTTTGCTTTTGGCTTCTCTTCTTCTCACAGCTATTTTTAAGACCTCTTCAGACAGCTATTTTTCTTTTTTGCATTTCTTTTTCTTGGGGATAGTCTTGATTCCTGTCTCCTGTACAATGACAAAGCCCTGTCCATAGTCCATCAGGCACTCTGTCCATCAGATCTAATTCTTTGTATCTATCTATTTGTCACTTCCACTGGATAATCAAAATGGATTTGATTTAGGTCATATCTGAATGGTCTAGTGGTTTTTCCTACTTTTTTCAATTTAAGTCTGAATTTGGGAATAAAGTGTTCATGATCTGAGCCACAGTCAGCTCCCAGTCTTTTTTTTTTTTTTTTCTGACTGTATATAGCTTCTCCATCTTTGTTGGCTGTGCAGCACTGGAGCTGCCATGAAGAGATACTCCATGTCCAAGGTCAGAGAAACCTGAGCAAGATGGTAGGTGCTTGAGATGTGGCTACTGGAGCAGCTGTGAGGAGATACCTCATGCCCAAGGGCAAAGGAGAAGCCCCAGCAAGATGGTAGGAGGGGTGAATTTGCATTTAGCATCAAACCCCATTCCCACCAGAGATGCTCAGAGGGCTCAAACAAACCTTGTGTGCACCAGGACCCAGGGACCCCACAGAGACTGAGACAGAACTGTGTTGAGTGTCTCCTTTGGAGGTACGTGTCAGCTGTGGACTGCTACAGGGACCGTGGCTCTGGGTGCAGCAGACTTGGGTATGGCATAAGTCCTCTTGGAGGAGGTTGCCATTACCCAACATAGCACTGCCAGAACTTAACAGGACTGGAAAATAGAGTCTTGAGGGCACAGATAGAACCTTATGTGCACCAGGACCCAGAGTAAAGGAGCAGTTGACCTCACAAGAGACTGACCCAGAATTGCCTGTGAATGTCCAGGAGTCTCCAGCAGAGGCGTGGCTCAGTTGGGGCAGTGAGTGTAAGGGTACATGCATGGAATCTTTTGGTGGAGGTCACCACTATCTTCATTATCTCCACAATAGTTTGGCCCCAGGCAAATAGCAGCCAGTGGACACAGCTCTACCCATCAACAGAAAATTGGATTAGAGATTTACTGAGCATGGCCCCATCCATCAGAATAAGACTGTTTCCCCTCAGTCAGTCAGTCTCTCCCATCATGAAGCTTCCATAAGCCTCTTATCCTTCTCCATCAGAGGGCAGACAGACTGAAAACCACAGTCACAGAAAACTAACCAATCTGATCACACGGACCACAGCCTTGCCTAACTCAATGAAACTCTGAGGCACGCCATGTAGGGTCACACAGGACGGGTCATGATCAAGAGTTCTGACAAAATGTGGTCCACTGGAGAAGGGAATGGCAAGCCACTTTCATATTCTTGCCTTGAGAACCCCATGAACAGTATGAAAAGGTAAAAAGATAGGGCACTGAGAGATGAACTCCCCAGGTCAGTAGGTGCCCAAAATGCTACTGGACATCAGTGGAGAAATAACTCCAGAAAGAATAAAGGGATGGAGCCAAAGCAAAAACTACACCCAGTTGTGGATGTGACTAGTGATAGAAGTAAAGTCCAATGTTGTAAAGAGCAATAATGCATAGGAACCTGGAATGTCAGGTCCATGAATCAAGGCAAATTGGAAGTGGTCAAACAGGAGATGGCAAGAGTGATCATCGACATTTTAGGAATCAGC
>SJYC01100398.1:0-40638 GCA_006408675.1 Madoqua kirkii
TAAATTGCAAAGAAAATTTGTAGTCATACACTGACTGTATTTTAACAGAATTTCTATGGGCTGCCGGCTGCCATTTTCCAGTTGCTCACATTTTCATTTTTGTTCTTTGAGTGCTTAAGAAACACAGATGTATTTTCTTTCTTGCCATGCAATGAAAATGTTCTATTTTGATATGGTATGTGTTAGTCATAGTGTTTGCATTTTCTTTATGATATCAAGAAGTTAATCTGTTCCACTTTTTGTAGCTAGTGTAGTTAAGAGCTTTTGATGGTTTCTTGTGATAATTGCATTATGATTTTCACCCTCTTCTGTTTTTGACTACATAATTTCTGAAGCATTAAGAGAATTGCCTGAAATTTTACTTGTAGTTCTTGATTTAATACCCGTGCTGAAGAGCCCTAGATTGCCCTTAATTTACAAATGAATTCCAAAAGATCACTTCTAAGTCAGTTTGAAACTGAAACACATTCTCCTAGTGTTCCACAAGAGGTTACTTAACCTATAATATATTCACTCAGTTATCCCTTAGGAGCCACCATTTTCCTGGCACTGTGTTAAACAACCGTGGGTGCAAAAGGAAAAAAACAGATATGGTCCCTGTCCCCATGAAGCTTATAATCTATGGGAGGAACACAAATTGGCCAACAATTACACTAAGGCTAATAGTAACAGCTTACCCTGTTTGTCTGGTGTATAAGAGTTCTCCAAAAACATTCATGGATGCGTGATTCAATAGGTTAAAACTGACTAATTTATATTTATCATATCATTTAATCATCACAATTCTCTGAAGACTTAACCTTTTAAAATCTCTAATCATAACTAAATTGGTTAGTAATTCCTATTCAAAAAGACAAAGTTACAGTGGATATATTTTTCAACCTTTATTGATATAGAATATATATATGGAGAAGTGTGTGTATTGCAAATACAACTCAGTGCGTTTTCTCAAACTGAACACAGCTGATCAATAAACCAACTTTTTCAGCAACCCAGAACCTTCCTTGTGCCTCATTACAGCCACTACACCCTCAGGGGTAAAGGATATTATTTAAAAATTAAAATAGATGGGCTGGTAGTCATTTAATAATGCCTCTGAGAAGAAAGATAAATTTAAGTAAATCCTAATTTGTCCATTTGGAATTCAATAAAATGTGTTACTAAACTTGTTTATCTTATTGCTTATGATTAGATTTATCTGTACAGATTAAAAATTCAAAATAACAATGGCTTAAGTAATGCCATTCATGTATTTTTCATTTGAAAGAGGTTCAGAAAAAGATATTTAGTGCTGATTTGGCAGCCCAACAGTTTTCAGACACCAGGTTTCTTTTTTTTTTAACCTTGATTTTTATTTATTTATTTGGCTATGCCGGGTCTTTACTCCTGAATGCAGGACCTTTTAGTTGCAGCATGCAGGTTCTTTAGCTGCAAGTGTGTGAACTCTTTAGTTGCAGCTTGTGAGATCTAGTTCCTTGACCAGAGATTGCTCTCAGGCCCTCTGCATTGGGAGCATGGAGTCTCTAACACTGGACCACCAGGGAGTCCCAATGCCAGGTTTCTTCTGTTTTATAGATTAGACATTCTAGTGATGGTCCAAGATGGCTATCGGAAATCTGATTATCATGTCTATAATCCAGATAGGAAAAGGAGGAAGGGCAAAAGGACACTACCCCCCAGCTGATTAAGTTTGCCTTTAAGGAGTCTGTCCCTAAGTCCCACACATATTTCTGCTTTTACCTACTTGTCCAGAATTTAGTCATGAGGTCACATGGTTTTAAGGGAAGTTGAGTTTTTAGCTGGGTAGATCAATACCTCTAACCATATAAGGGTTCTGTTAGTAAAGAAAAAGGAGAGAGCATATTTGGGGTAGACAACCACTAGTGTCTACTATAGTTATATTAATTTTCATTATAATTACTTATCATACATCAGATGGTCTAGCAAAAATTTTCATCCTGGGAAGGAAAAAAATGGAAACTTAAGGGTCATGTTTAAGAAAATGAGAGATGAGAGTTCAAAGAAAGTTCATTTACTGTATAACACAATCTTTTAGCCAGATTTAATTTCTTGCTGGAGGCTCTGGAAGCCTCTATGGGCCTGGCTCTCACAGGTAGAACTATACCTGCCCTCTAATTACAGCACAGAGTCATGGTTAGAAAATTTCTCTAAAACACTGTGGATGTGTCTGTGTGTGTGGTGTGTGTGTGGTTTAGGCACTGGCTAGAAAAATTCAAACTGATAATTTTCAGTTCTCACAGGCATACTTTCTTTTTCAAGTTTAGTGTTTGGAGATCAGGAAATGGATAAGTGTTACAGTAGAACCTGGCTTATTATATGGATTTGTAACTAGAACATGTTAGATCTTGCCTCCCACAAGAAAAACTACTTACATAAAAATGCTAAAGCACCATGATTAGAAGGCAGGTACCACTCTCATCTCCACCCCCCCTTTTTTTTTTACCACGTTATTTTATTTTTTGCCATGTTATTAATGTTGGGCTCAGTTCCACAAAGAGTTCTCCCCAGGGCTGGGTGAGACTGGAAGCAAGTTGTACTTTGAGGCTGTCTTGTGTATCAGTTTCATTTATTTATTGGCTGCATCTTAGTTCCCCCAACCAGGGATCAAGCCTATGCTTCCTGCACTGGGAGCTTGGTCTCTTAACCTCTGGACTACCAGGGACATCCCCTTGTGTACCGCTTTTGGACAAGTGAATTCTGGTTAGAGTAAGCCTCATGGGCACTCTGTACTAGTAGAGTTAAGGATGTAAATAAACATCAGGAGGATCAGGAGGTAGGAAGAGAGATCAACAGCTGCCAAAAGAGCATGTCTCTAAAGAAATATTGTCTGGGGCTAACTAGGAGATGGCACCAGGAAGCAAGAGTGAGAGATGGGAATCTCTATAGAGAGAGACAATGGAGAAGGGGAGGGGAAGGATAGAGGGAGGTTCCCAAGTAGGCAAGAGAGTTGCAGGGAGCATATGCAGGGCCCCAACTTCAGGAGAATGGCAGCTGTACTGGAGCAAGGGCCAAGTGGCTGATTCAGTGAATGTGATGGAGCAGCTGCCATATCAAAGACACCATTCTAGGAACCATGGGGGACACAGATTTTTTTATTTATATATATATATATATATATTGAAGCGTAGTTGACTTAACAATGTTTCAGGGACACAGCAAGGTGATTCAGTTATACATGTACACATATTTATTTTTGAAGGGGACACATTTAAATCAGACATGGATTCAGCCCAAAGAGTGCTGTTGGTCACCATCCTCTGTCAAGAGAGATAAGGTATTTGCTTAAAGTATGCCACAAAGTTCAGGGTGATCAACACTATAAAAAAGGAATAAATGATGTGTTTGAGACGTTCAGAGGAGGCGGGTAACTGAAAGGATGAAAAAGTGAAGTAAGAAAGGGAGAGGGGACTGTAAAGATTTGAGGAGACATGTCTCGAGTTGAATCTTGAAGGCTGAGCAAGAAGAATTGGGTTTTGTTTGTTTTTAGAGAAAGCAGACAAAATCCATTTTGCAAGTTGCCATTATTGTTTTTTGGCATGTGGGATCTTTCTTTTTTTTTTTAATTTTAAAATTTATTTATTTGGCTCTGCCAGGTCTTGGCTGCAACATGTGAACTTGTGAACTGCATGCAACATGTGAACTGCAGCATTTGGGATCTTAGTTCCCTGACCAGGAATCGAAGCTGCACCCCTGGCATTGCAAGGGCAGAATCTTATCTGCTAGACCACCAGGGAAGTCCTAGGGGGATAGGGTTCTTAAACATAAGAATAGAGTTCTTGGCAATGGAAAGATAGATCTAAGAGACACAGAGGAGCTGTGAAGAAGGTGGGGCTAAGAGGCACGGCAAAATTCTACTGCCCTACAGAGCATAGGTGGGCACCCAGTACCTTATAATTGAGAATCTATTCTGTGGAATAGTCTGATATGAGAGCAAGGAAAATACACGCTCTTTCCCTCAGTCTAGAGTTTCTACTTTTCTCCTATTCTTGCCATACCTCGACTTTGCCATCTGTGTCTGCTGCCGTCATCACAAAGAGACTTAGGGACACTCTGTTCTTTGACCTTTCAACCTAGATGGAGTAGCTGCAGACACAGTTGGAGAAGGCGGAGCAAATTAGAGAGAGACATGAGTGAAAAGTAAGGGTGGGGGCACGATGATGAGTACAGCAGTGGTTCCTTTATAATAAAATTGGTAGATTTACAAGATTCTCTTGCGTTGTACCTTTGAGATCCTTCCTGAGGAATAACTTCCTCTAAGGTGCAGCAGAAAATACATTCTTCTCAGTTCAATTCAGTCCAGCCACTCAGTCGTGTCCAACTCTGCGACCCCATGGGCTGCAGCACGCCAGGCCTCCCTGTCCATTACCACCTCCCGGAGCCTACTCAGACTCATGCCGTCGAGTCAGTGATGCTGTTCTTCTCAAGTGCACATGAAACATTTTTCACCATATATTGGGCCACAAAGTAGTCTTAATAAGCTTAGGAAGACTGAAATCATATTAAGGATATTTTCTGTAATCATGCTATAATGGTATGAAACTAGAAATCAGTAACAGGAAAATTCACAAATACGTGGAAATTAAACAACATACTCCTGAACAATGGGTCAAAGAAGAAATAAAGAGGGAAATAAAAAAAATATTTACACAAATAAAAATGAAAACACAGCACATCAAAACTTACGGGATACAGCAAAAGCATTCCAAGAGGGGAGTTCATAGCAATAAGTGCCTACACTTTTTAAAAAAACATTTCAAATAAACAACCAAACTTATCAATGAACCAGAAAACGAACAAGCTAATCTCAAAATTAGCAGAAGGAGGGAAAAAAAATAAAGGTTAGAGTAAATATAAATGAAATAGTGACTAGAAGGACAATAGAAAAGATCTATGAAACTAAGTTGGTTTTTTGAAAAGATAAACAAAACTGACAAATCTTGGTTAGCTAGCCTAACCAAGATAAAAAGGAATCAAATAGATGAAATTATAAATGAAAGGGGAAACTTTAAACTGATACCATAGAAATAAAAAGGATCATGAGAAGCTACCAACAATTGCATGCCGACAAATTGGACAACTTAGAAGAAATGGATGAATTCCTAGAAATATAAAACCTGCCAAGATTGAGTCAGTTTAGAAAATCTGAACAGATCTATAATGAGAATGAGATTGACGTGGTAATCAAAAATCTCTAAGGAAAGCCAGATGGCTTCACAGGTGAAAATTCACCAGCCATTTAAAGAAGAATTAATACCAATTCTTCTCAAACTCTTCCCCAAAATTGAAAACTCACTTGATGAGGCCAGAATTACCCTGATACCAAAGCCAGATAAGGACACTTTCCTAAGTGAAAAGAAAATTATAGGCCAATATCTCTGGTGAACATAGATGAAAAAAATCCTCAACATAATACTTGGCAAAGAAAATTGAATAGTACATTAAAAGCATCATTCTCCAGGATCAAGTGAGATTTCTGAGGATTCAATTTTAAATTCTTCTCCATGTGATTATCTAGTTTCCCCAGTACCATTTATTATAGGAGAAAGAAGCCCAGCAACAACTTTCACCAAACTCCCCTGTTAACAGCCTTGTCAAGGGAGATTTGGAAGGTAGAAGGGAAGCAGAGGCCATTATTGTTTCTCCAATATCAAAGGCATGTGGGCCTTGGGACTTCCCTGGCGGTCCAGTAGTTAAGACTTTGCCTTCCAATGCAGGGGGTGCGGATTCAATCCCTGTTTGGGGACCTAAGATCCCACATGCCTTGTGGCCCAAAATCCAAAACAGAAAACAGAAGTAATATTGTAACCAATTCAATAAAGATTTTTTAAAATTTTGTTAAAGGCACATGGACCTCAAGAGATAGCTAAATGAAGTTTTATAGTAACCTCTGGATGTCTACCTGAATTCCCTCTTCCTTGGCTATGCAGGCAGCTGAGATAACTTTTGAGATTTCCTTATTTCCTCAGATGATTGATCCTTTCCAAAGAGTTAGTATTAATTAGTTCAGTCGCTCAGTCGTGTGTGACTCTTTGCAACCCCATGAATCGCAGCACACCAGGCCTCCCTTTCCATCACCAACTCCCAGAGTTCACTCAGACTCACGTCCATCGAGTCCGTGATTCCATCCACCATCTCATCCTCTGTTGTCCCCTTCTCCTCCTGCCCCCAATCCTTCCCAGCATCAGAGTCTTTTCCAATGACTCAACTCTTCGCATGAGGTGGCCAAAGTACTGGAGTTTCAGCTTTAGCATCATAAAGAAGAAGTAGATGTTTTTCTGGAACTCTCTTGCTTTTTCCATGATCCAGCGGATGCTGGCAATTTGATTTCTGGTTTTCTGCCTTTTCTAAAAGCAGCTTGAACATATCTAAATGTTCAATATTAGGTATTAAGCATATCTAAATTACAAATGGCTGGTTCAAGTTCATCTAGGAAGTTAGTGGTGAAATCAAGGTGAAGATGAAATTATCTTGAACCTTAATTTCCCTACCCTGTCCACACTGTCCATGAGATTCTAATCCTAATAACCTACTATCAGAGAATAGGACAGAGTCAGGGTAAAGACTAAAGTTTGACAGAAACCAAAGTAGAACTGAATTAAAGTATGTCTTAACCTATCTTCACATGAAGGGAATCTATGAATAAATCTTTTGAGTAATGTGAAAATATAAATTGCCAATATTATTCAATCAATATTAAATTTGTTTAAAGACCCTTTTTCCTTTCCATAATTTTGAATCTTATCCAGAAACCCAAGATACTATTTTTGAAAAGAAAATTTTCTGATATTGTTTAAGTGATAAGGAAGTTCATAGGACCAGACTCATATTAGTTCATAACTATTAACTATAACACATTTGTGGCTTGTGCTTAAAATTTTTGCTAATGCTAAGTATTAAATGTATATCAAAAGTTTTGTAGTCAGAGATTTTTTTTAATTCAAATGAATTTTGAATTATATTTTCCTTTTTTCTTTTCCTCATGAATTTCCTTGACATTCATATTTATTTTCACCTAGTAATAATATATAGCATAGACTCTCCACATTTCCAAAAGAAAACATAGTAAATTGTTCCTTCTACTAACAGTAGTTAATCAAAGTACCTGAAATTTTATATGCTTTCTGAAACTCTGGAGAAAAATTACTTGAATGTACATATCAAAGGTAGATGGGGCTTGTCAATTCACCAGCAGGAAAAATCCATCAACTGGACTATGACAAAGAATATCCCTTCTATAATATTATCTTTGGAATCATTTGACATGTGCAGTCATGAAATTCCTTTAGGTTTATTCAAACACTAATTTATAAAAACTCATGAACTAAAAATATCATGAGAACTTGAAGGCTCTTTCCTTGAAAAGTTAAACAAGACATCAGTGAATCAGCATTTGCATAGGACCTCCATTAATCAGTATTTACACACCTTGTTTAGGTGACTGGCAAAGGAACATCTGGGACAGTCCTCGTGAGTTATAGGCATGCCAAAACATACTTGTACTTCCCAAGAACATGAAATATTACCAACTCAATGAAATAGAGGCAAGGTGTTTCCATAGGTACTCAATAAATTCTTGCTGAATAATTAGTCCAAAAATAGAGTTTGATGCTTCTGTTTTGAAGTCTATAGATCAAATATTATCATTTAATATTTGTTTTTCAGAAAACATCTGCTCTTGAAAAAATAATAATGTTCATTATTAATAGTAACAGAAAACCTAAACAAAGAGAAAGAAAGTTTACTAGAATTAACAATGAGGTCCTAAGCCCAATCAGAGATTCACTGCATGTACTGTCCTCCTGTGTTCAGGTCATGATTACCAGATGGTCCCTCTGATCTATAATGAAATGAACACATAGTATCAAATGATCTACAATCTCATAAATGTTAAGTTTTCTTATCTTAAAAACAGTAATGTTAATAAGCTCCTCCTGATGTTTAAAAATATTCCCAACAAATATGAAATAATAATTTTATAAATGCAGAATTTACTGGAATAGAACAGTTAATACTAAAACTTAAAATGTGTGTTAAATATAATGACAGCAGAAAATTAAGATTAAGGAGATTTTAAAACAAGAACAAAATTTTAGATGCAATTAAATTTAGAATACAATAGAAAACAAGTAATGTCAACATTCAAAAATGGATAATAAACAGAAAACATTTTTAAATCTTGAATTTAAGATACTTTGGTGGTAAACATTTCTTTAAATAATAAATCCCTTCTTGTAATAGATTCTTTTTCCAACTTGGCATTAAGAGATTGCATTAATTTCCTGTTACCACTGCAACAAATTGCTACAAACAGTAATTTCAAAGAACATCGATCAGTTTTCTTATAATTCTACTATTATTTGAGATCAGTTACTCCTGGTTAAAGTGAAGCTGTTGGCAAAGCTGGTTCCTTCTGAGAACCAGGACAGGAAACTCCCTTGTAGCACCATTTCCCGCTTCTAGCGACTGCCTATATTCTTGGGCTTGTGGCCCGTTCATCTTCAAAGCACATCACTACAGTCTCTGGTCCCATTGTTCCATGGGATTTCACTGATTCCTCCTGAGTCCCTCTTTTAAAGACCATGGTACTTATATCATTCCCATCCAAATAGTCTAGGAAAACTATCCACCTCAACATCTTTCATCACATTTGCAAAGCTTCTTGCTCTGGTGATTAGGACAGGGGCATCTTTGAGGAAACATTATTCAGCCTACCACAAAGGCTAAAAACCAGAGTAGTTTCTACAACAAATCCTTACACTCAGAGTAAAATAAGCTTAATTTATTAAATGAATGTGGTTATCTAATTCTTAAGGCTTTCATGTCTGAATAGTCTGAGTTCCTTGACATCAGACTTGTCTTTTCACCAGCAGAGTGCCTAGCCCTAGATAGCATTCATTCTAATCACCAGTTGGAAATAAGTGAACCTTACTAATAAGTGTGTGTCAGAGAAAAAAATGTTTAAAAGTTTATAGTAATTAACAGGATTTCCATTTTTACAGACCAAAGAATCAGTCTCCAACAATGCTGGAAAGCAGAAGCAAACAAATCAATTTGGTTAATAAAGTCCAATAAATATTTCCAGACTCTCTATAAACTTAGCACCACTGAAAATCATATAAATTTCATAACAGTTACTTAAAGACAGTAAGCTTATTTGAATGGTACTGTTAGTGACTGTTTTTCTTCAATGCTTCTTTGACGAACTCACACCAATAAATTAGTATAGGATTATAGCTTTTTAGCATCTATAGGAATAATGAGAAACATACAAAGCAGATTATGGGAATCAGATAAAACGAAACACAGAGACAAAGTTATGAAGAGACTGGGAATTGTCAGTCATCCTAGGAAGGCTATCAGTGAAGAGTGGTGGTTATTCTTGTAGGCGGCTACAAAAGCAGAGGCCTGGACTGATGGTAGGTTTTCACTGATTCAATAACTACATCTGATTATGACAAAAGGGAGGATTGCTATGTTTAAGATATGCAGTAGACATCACCACTGTACATGGTTTATAATTCCCTTCTTCCTTCTGGCATTAACCAAGATCATTACTTCGTGCTGCTTGAAGTTAAGTGCAGTAATATGATTGCTCTTGTCATTAAAATAGTGGAATTCATATGTAGGGAAAAACATTTGGGCCAGTGCACGATTTCCCCTGCCCTCTTTCTTCTCTACCACAGAGGCAACATTACATATGGGGAGAGGGGAGCTTCTCTGAACCTGGGTCCCAGAATGAGGTCTGCTTTGGGATAAAACCCTGCAGAAACATGATTATCTAAACAACTGAGATTTGGGGAATTCTATTCTATCCTATACAACAGTATAGCCTGTTGTATTCTATTGACGGAGAATGGTTCGCCAATTTGGATTTACAGTTATGTTAGCTGCTCAGATTTATCTAAACTGTTTAGAGGAAATAGTAGAGAAAGTAAAAGCAAGAGATTAAGCAAGGAGGGAAATCACCTGGGGCTAATGGTAGTGTTATGTACTTGTAAGCTATTATTTCAAAGCAATAATACTATTCATCTCCTCTGTCTTTCGTATTCTCAATTAAGTTTTTAAAATTTAAAAGCTAAAGTTTTTCTGTTTGTAACTAACATGATCTATTTCAATAACTGTCTAAAAATTTCTGTGCCATACACTGAATGTCACTTTTATGAAGGCATATTAAATGGAGGCTTGACTAATCAGTATGTAAACAAATTTGATTTTATATAATTTAATACATGCCAAGTACATAATTTTAATTGCCAAGAATCTTTATTTAGGTTGACTGAAGGTCCCCAGATATTTGTGTCAATTTAAAGAGATAACTTATAAAATTGCCATAATGAGTAAATAATTGCCTGTTACTAAAAACTGCCCTACTGGCTTATTTGGTAGGCACCTTTTGGGTTGAACTTCCTTCAGAATAAATATCAGAGAATTTTTAAATACCAAATTATGTGTATGGATATAAAAGATTTTTGTTATAATCACCACTATTCTTAAGAATTCATTTTATAATTAATAGTCTTTTTCATTCAACCAAGTTTTGCTAGTGTGCAAACTTGATGTCTCAGTTGAATTTGTGTATAAAATATATGACTTTTTTTTTTCTTTATAAGTGTATATTTGATTTAATGATCACTGATCAAAGGTCTAACCTTGAACTTGAAAGTCTGAGAAAGGGAAAAGACATTAGCTCCAGGTATTTATATATTCTCCTTAAGTAGAAGTCAAAAGACAAATGGAAATGAATGGCAGTTCTACAGATTTGGAGCATTTGGAGATTTTAAGCTCATCTGGAGATAAAAATTCAGGTAATATATCAGGAATGAAATGCCTATATATAACAATTACTGAAGATGCCTGTCTTACTGTACTTTGGGGTGGGAAGTTAAGACACTGCATTAGTATAGGAAGAGAAAGAATAACTAAATCATTGAATAGTTCTCTTTTATGCCCTTTGTCAAACCAGATGTATGTTTTCAAGCAACAACATAACCACAAGGGACAAAGGTCATTGACTGTGAGCTGTGAAGTTTGGCCAGTTGGTACAGCAGAGACCATTAGCTTTGAGTGTCTCTCAAATGCTCTCAGGTCTGGCTTTACATGTCACTGAGACATGTTAGAATGTTACAAAAAATGCTCATTATTGTAACGACTATGTCCAAGATAAAAGAGGCATCCAGCTGTGCTGAACTTTCCTGTTACATTAAAGCTACCTTTTCTAGAGATGATTATTTTATACACTGATTCCTAAAATGAATATATATCAAGTCTTCCTTACAGGTTCCTTCAGTTGAATCAAAGTTTATGTCTATGAAATACCATATGTCTGAATTATATGAATGCTATTATTAAAAATAATATGGAGAAGGAAATGGCAACCCACTCCAGTACTCTTGCCTGGAGAATCCCATGGACAGAGGAGCTTGGTGGGCTACAGTCCACGGGGTCTCAAAGAGTCGGACACGACTGAGCAACTTCACTTTCACTTTAAAGAGTGGCAATAATGATTAAAAGAGACAATGAGCATGGTGGCATGGAACATGCTCAATAAACGGTGGGTCCTTTCAATTCCTCAGTTCAGTGGTGAAAAGGAGAATAGCCAGTGTCAGAAAAAAGTGTTATATTTCCTTCAGATGACATGAAAGGAATGTATTTTTTTCCCATTAATTCTCAGATTTTAAAGTTGCCTTTAAGAATTTGGGCTAAATCACTGTGTTTACCATGTTTTTCATCATACAATGTTTAATGCAGTGATAGATACAAAATCATATAATGGGCATTGGAATTGGGCCTTTAACGAAGAACAGGAACTCATGCAGTGGACAAGGACAGTGGGAGAGGCAGAAAATGCAAAGGCCCCTGGGCTTGAAACATCAAGGCTTATGTTAATGGTGCCCAGACTCACCAGCAATTGAAACCATTAGGGAACAACTGAAATTAGGGAACTATAAATAAAGCAATGCCTGTGTCCCATCTCCATATAAAACTTGAAAAGGAGCACTAAAATGAACACTTTAGTCCACTCCTACTGATGCATACTTATGTAAGCATACAAATTAAATGTCAAAAACAACACCACGGTTTATAGCTCAGCCATCTTGAAACTGTTACATTCACACTAGGACTGACAGATAAACATATCAGGTATAAATAAAGGTAGGTTTCTCATTGTCAGAGAAAGCGGTTACAAGTATGGTAAGAGGAAAGGCTATATTGACTTGGGTTGGATTAGAATCAGAGGTATCATTAAGAACTCACAGTTTTTAACATGCTTACAAATGGAGAGCTGTAGAAATATAGACATGTATGTATATGCATGCCTGCTTATACATATATCTGTTTCCTCGCTCTAAACACAGAGAGTATAGAGATAGAGATGTCCTGGACAATGAGTTTGTCTCTCGTCTTGATTTCTATGCACCAGTCTACAAGCAAACAAACAAACAAACACACAAAAACCAGATTCCTTGGGAAAGTAACTGATACCAGACTTGAGGAAGGGAAAACAAAAGATGAGCCTGGCATATCTTTCAGTGCCAGAAAGTATGGGGGAGCAGTTGAAAGGACAGAGTTAGCTTGAAGGAGTTGCCAATGGGCAAATCTGGGAAAATTTCAGCATACAAAAATACAGATTAATAGTAATGGTTTTAAGCCATTGACTAAAATTAATATCTGCTGGCCCATACTAAGACAAATAAATAATTAAACTAAAAAAATTAAAGGGTACTGCAAAAGAGTGATTCCTTCCATTAGAATTTTAATTAATAAATGTGGAAAAATAATAGGAACAGAAAATCATCATTATTAGGCAAATTGCTATAGTAATAATTGTTGCAGGAGAAATTATTGATAAATACTAAAATTAGTTGGAAATATTTACATAAGATATTTTCATAGTTACCAAGTCTCTCTCCACAAGATACTTAATAGTTACAGAGAGAAAAAAAATAGAACTTTATAGTAGAAGCCCTGGAAAACATAACCTTAACAAGTGATCAAAGCTAACAACACAGTAAAAAGCTACATTGGTATAATGTTCCTTCATATTTGATGCACTAAGAAGGGCAAGATATTGCTTCATGATGTTGTTGCCAAATCTCAATCCAATAATGGAAAAACACCAAACTAACTAAATTGAGGCACACTCTACAAAGTAACTGATCAGTCTTCAAATATCTCAAGGTAATAAAAGAAAAAGACAGACTGAGGAAATGTCATAGACTAGAAAAAATTCAGGAGACATAAGAACTAAATGCAAAGCATAATTCTGCACTCATTTTCCTCTTTGCTAGTTCTTAAAAAGTTAATGACACTAAATTATTTTCATATTTTCTATAATAGATTTCCTAATTTTTGTTCTGTTCATGTCTAGAGTATTTGTAATGTACACAAGTTTATGTATTTTTCCTAGTAGAATAGTCTATTTTCCCCACTTAGACAATTATTTTTTCACATAAAATCTCCACTATTTCTAGATATTTGACATTCACTTAGATTAGTGGAAAGATTGGTGAAATCCAAATAAAGTCTTTAGTTTGCTTAATAGTATTGTATTACTATTAATATCTTTGATAACGACATTATGACTTTGTATGATACTACATTACAGGAACCAGAGATCAAATTGCTAACATCTGTTGGATCATCAAAAAAGCAGAATTCCAGAAAAACTTTTGTTTTAATGATTATGCCAAAGCCTTTGACTGGGTAGATCACTACAAACTGTGGAAAATTCTACAAGAGTTGGGAGTATCAGACCACCTTACCTGCCTCCTGAGAAATCAATATTTAGGTCAAGAAGCAACAGTTAGAACTAGACATGGAACAATAAACAGGTTCCAAAATGGGAAAGGAGTACCTCAAGGCTATATATTGACATCCTGCTCCTTTATCTTATATGCAGAGTACATCATGACAAATGCTGGGCTGGATGAAGCACAAGCTGGAATCAAGATTGCCAGGAGAAATATAAATAACCTCAGATACGCAGATGACACCACCCTTATGGCAGAAAGTGAAGAAGAACTAAAGAATCTCTTGATAAAAGTGAAAGAGGAGAGTGAAAAAGCTGACTTAAAACCCAACATTGAAAAAATTAAGATCATGGCATCTGGACCCATCACTTCATGGCAAATAGATAGGGTAACAATGAAAACAGTGACAGGCTTTATTTTGGGGGGATCCAAAATCACTGCAGTTGGTGACTGCAGCCATGAAATTAAAAGATGCTTGCTCCTTGGAAGAAAAGTTATGACCGACCTAGACAGCATATTAAAGAGCAGAGACATTACTTCACCAACAAAGGTCTGTCTAGTCAAAGTTATGGCTTTTCCAGTAGTCACGTTTGGATGTGAGAGTTGGACTATAAAGAAAGCTGAGTGCGGAAGGATTGATGATGCTGCTGAACTGTGGTGTTGGAGAAGAATCTTGAGAGTCCTTTGGACTGCAAGGAGATCCAACCAGTCCGTCCTAAAGGAAATTAGTCCTGAATATTCATTGGAAGGACTGACGTTGAAGCTGAAACTCCAGTACTTTGGCCACCTGATGCAAAAAGCTGACTCATTTGAAAAGATCCTAATGCTGGGAAAGATTGAGGGCAGGAGGAGACAAGGACGACAGAGGATGAGATGGTTGGATGGCATCACTGCCTTGATGGACGTGGGTTTGGGTGGACTCTGGGAATTGATGATGGACAGGGAGGCCTGGCATGTTGCGGTTCATGGGGTCACAAACAGCTGGACACAACTGAGTGACTGAACTGAACTGAACTGAGTTAACACATAAAAAGACTAAAAATAAAAGGTAAAGGTGAGATGTATGAAGAGAGTAACATGGTAACTTCCATTACCACATAGATAATAGACAGCCAATGGGAATTTGCTGTATGTCTCAGGGAACTCAAACAGCAGCATATATCAATCTAGAAGGGTGGGATAGGGAGGGAGATGGGAGGGAGGTTCGAGAGGGAGGGGACATATGTACACCTACAGCTGATTCATGTTGATGTTTGAGAGAAAACAACAAAATTCTGTAAAGCAATTATCCTTCAATTAAAAAAATTAATTTAAAAAGTATATGGCAAAACAGAGATCATTCAATAAATGTGTATTATCTAGTATAGTTTTAGAGAAAGCAAATAAAATGATGTGGACAAAAAAACTAAAAACTAAAACCAATATTTTATGCATCAATATAAATTCTATGTAGTTTAAACATGACATACAAAATATAACTATAAAATGTTGAAACTATAAGCAAATTTTAAGCCTCCAGAGATGATGAAGATATTTCTATGTACAAGAGAAGTCAAGACAGGAAAAACTGATCACTTGGGGAGAGAAAAAAAAATTTTTTGACCAAGTCAATAATATAAAAATCAACACACACTAAGGGAAAACTAGGAAAAACATTGCAAATATGACAGCTGATTAGTGGTATTAGCATATAAAAGCTATTAAAGGAGGAGAATGAATTTTTTAGGAGTTTTTTATTCTAGGATGAAGAAGATATTACATAACCATTAAAATTAAGATTTTGAAAAGCAATGAGGTTAAAATAGTCAAAACATAGTATTGATTAAAAAAAAAGTCAACGTTCACAATTACCTCTATAACAGGATACATGCTCTGTAGTATGTAGATAAACGATGTACACATTTCGCACAGATTTTCCTCTCAAATTTTCCATGATCATCAGGGGGCAGAGAAAGTATGCCATAAGACAAATGATTGGAACTAATGACAAGGAGACTAGGTTGGATGTAAAATGTGTGAAGTCTAGACCAAGTTGTTAATACTAACTAATTGACTCTAAAACGTAGTAAAGCCAAGCATGGGATACTTTAGATACTATTTAAAATCTCACTGACAGTTTGCCATCACTTCATGCCATTATTAGCAATTAGGACAGATAATTCAGGCCAATTTAAGTACCGACTACTTGCTAAGAATCTACTATGTGCTCTGTATACGCTGGAAGGGATACAACGATGAATGAGAATCCCGAGGATGGGGGAGCCTGGTGGGCTGCCGTCTACGGGGCTGCACAGAGTAGGACATGACTGAAGCAACTTAGTACAGCTGCAGCAGGATGCTATCTCTGCCTTTACTGAGTTTACCCTTTAATGTGCCTAGGAGGTGGGAAAATAAACACACATAAAAATAATTACAATATAAACTTTTTGTTAAAAGTTATACAAATTTTTGGAGTTTAGAAGGAAGGGGAGAATCTACTGTTTGTGGTTCACTCATTCACATACATAGCAAACATATATTAAGCTTCTGATAAATACTGGTTATTTTAGGTACAGACATTGAGTTCTTAAGAGGAGGTGTCATTTGATGTTAGCTATGAAATATAAGTACACATATACTTTTCAGAAAGAGATGGTGCAGAAAGAACATTTTAATAGCAGGAACCATGGTTAGCTATTCCATTTGTGAGTAGCAGGGGCACATACAAGAAAGAGTAAACGATAAAGCTGTAAAGACTTGTTGGCCCCTTCTTGAGGAAGGATGTCAATATGAGCCTCAGGCATTTGTTCTTGACTTGGTAAGCAATCAAGAAGACTTTAAAGGTTGATCAGAAAGAGATGTTTTTAAATTAAATAGATGTCTGTACTCCCTGGGAAAGAATCTATTACCTCTGAAACTTTCTGCAAACAAGGTCTCTTATTGAGTCATTCGGAGATATCACATTGAGTTTGTAGTTAAAATAATAAAGAGTATCATGTTTCCTGCCTCTAAGAATAGCTCAGAAAAGTTCCTTGGGATTCATTGCAGCCACAGCACAGGCAGAGTGACAGAATCACTAGTGGATGGGACATGACAACAATACACACAGCATACTGGCAGGTATCTCACAGGGATGAGGAGGTACAGTTAATCAAAACATCATGTTGCTTGTAAGGCCAAAGGGAGAGCCAGAGATAATAACCACATGTAGTCACCCTGAGCTTAAAAGAGAGGCTCTGTATAAACTTTGAGGAAAGGAAAAAAAAAAAAAGAAAAAATCAACATTAAAATTGCCTCTCCTACCCATGTATGCCATGCCAAAGCACACTTGTAGGAGTTTCCATGAATACATACACATTTTCAAAAAGAAACACTGTATCATAATTATAATAACAACTTATATCACTTTACAGATAACAAATACCTTGTTGCTGTCTAGTCTTTAAGTCATGCCTGACTTAGAGTCACTAAGTCCATGCAATTACATGGACTACAGCCTGCCAGGCTCCTCTGTCCATGGGATTTCCCAGGCAAGAAGGCTGGAGTGGGTTGCCATTTCCTTCTCCAGGGGATCTTTCCAATGCAGGGCATCAAACCTGTGTCTCCCGCTTTGGCAAGATTCTTTACCACTGAGCTACTAGGGAAGTCCCAACAAACACTTTGCTGCTGCTGCTGCTGCTGCTGCTAAGTCGCTTCAGTCATGTCCGACTCTGTGCGACCCCACAGACGGCAGCCCATTGGGCTCCGCCATCCTTGGGATTCTCCAGGCAAGAACACTGGAGTGGGTTGCCATTTCTTTCTCCAATGCATGAAAGTGAAAAGTCAAAGTGAAATCGCTCAGTCGTGTCTGACTCAGCGACCCCATGGACTGCAGCCTACCAGGCTCCTCCATCCATGGGAGTTTCCAGGCAAGAGTACTGGAGTGGGATGTCATTGCCTTCTCCAACAAACACTTTACATACACCTTTTTCATGATTTCAAATATTCAGAGTTTATGACAATTTCCATAGAATTTAGAATGCCAGGGAATTTAATTTAAAGGCTTTGGTAGAACTTATATTATCACCAAAATAATAGTGCCTTTGTGGATTCAAAAATTAACAATTGCATGTACTTTCACAATTTACCTGTTTACTTGTGAAACCAAACATTTTTGAAACACTAAAGAAGTTTCAGCAGAAATCAGAGAGTTCAAAGACTCAATAATTCATTTTCTCTATTTTATTTTAGGTCACATTTGCTCTATGGTACAGGAGAGTTGATATCACAGTCTAAGGAAACCTGGTAGCTACTTTTTTGATAGGGTTAATCAAAAATGAATCAAACCTCTAGCTTTGGGGCTTCTAAATTAATAATGACTTGAAGGAGATTAAAAATGAGCAGTAACAACATATTTGTAAAACCAAGACTTCAAAATGAGTCAGAACAGCTCATTTAGGTAAGTCATGAACCTAAGGGCTAAATTAAAGCAAAACTGTGATTCCTGACATAGCTGGGCTCAAAGTAAGCCATGGCACAGCAATGTAGCCACAGGAAGAGGAAGAGCTGCAGGTTGGAAGTATCCCAGAAGACATTTAAGAGAGAGGCAGGCTACCAATAAATTAGTCAGGTGCCATAACTGTAAGTCAGCCATGTTTCTTAGAGACTATTAACAAGCTTTTTCTATAAACAGGTTAAAAAGCTGTTTTCTCCAGTTTTGAAAAATGATTCTTCATATTCACATAAAACTTTTGAGAGAGGAAGCAGACTAGATATTATGTAGTAGGTATGCTTGTCAATGCAGGGAACTCAGGAGACACAGGCTCTGTCCCTGGGTGGGGAAGATCACCTGGAGTAGGAAATAGCAAGCCACTCCAATATTCTTGCCTGGAAAATTCCATGGACACATGAACCTGTTGGGCTACAGTCTACAGGTCACAAAGTGTTGGATACAACGGAGGAATTGACCACACACATAAAAAATAATAAACAGAAACCTCATTTAAAATTGATTTGGGAGAGTGGAAGAGGGAGCTCTCACACCTCCACTTGATGTCAGTTGCAGACCCAACAGGAAGAAACATACTTGTGCAATTCCAACAGGAAGAAGTTTCTATTAATACCTTACAATTCAGCAGGATAAAGGAAGAATTTCTCCTTGCCAAGCCATAGACCAGCCAATATAAAGCTACTACACTTCAGAACCCACAGTTTTTTCTATGGACTCTGTTTATAGCGGCTCCTTCCAATCCCCCTTTCTCCTCTATAAAAGAATATTCCTCCCGTTTGTACTCTAAACTTGCCTGTGGCTCACCACAGACTGAATGTCCCGAATGACAATCCTTTGCTGTTCTTAAATAAACCTGTTTTATTTAAGTAAAATAATGGCTCTTTTATGATTTTATCTTAATACAATGCAACCCTTTCTTTTTGCAATGAAACTGATGCCCAAAGAGATTATGACTCTTGCTCAGGCTTTTACATTGGAGTTGTTTAGCTAAAACACAAATTCTAATCTGAGATAATGGCTAGAATTTGGCTGACTCTCCTCACTTCTCTCCAGTATATCAATGTCGTAGCTTTTTGATCTCCTAGGCTTCTTCCACTCCATGTAGTTTACTACCAAAGTTCATCTACCATGTCAAAAACACTGCTATAAAACCTTTAGTAGGTGCTGTCTTCTCACAGCTTAACAAGGTCCTTTGTAATTGAAATCCATCCTCTGAAAGATAATTTCTAACATTTTAGACTACTATCTCTCGGTGAAAAATCTCTCCTACAGCTTTACTGTTTTTCACAGTTTTCTGAGCCTGTTTTATCACATACACACACACTTCTCTTTACTTACTCTCTTTCATTGTTAATAAACATGCTCATCACACCTTCCTTTTTTGCATAGACAAATTTCCATCTTGTAATATTTAAATCAAGCTTTATCTTAACATAAAGTTCTTCCAATCACATAATCCCTCTTACTTCTCCCCTCCGTCCTTTAAACCACACTTGTCTATTAAGCTTCCAATTGCATAGTTTGGGACAAGTAATGTGAAAATTGTGAAAACTAAAATAGAATTTGAAGTCATGTTGGTGCAGATCAATATACCATATATTAGTGGAAAGGCAAAATGTTGTATTTTTTTTTTTCAGTTTTCAGAGTCCGGTATATTAGCTAAAATCCCCTCTAATATGGGCTTCTCTGGTGTCTCAGATGGTAAACAATGTGCTTGCAATGCAGCAAACCCGAGTTTGATCTCTGGGTCTGGAAGATCCCTTAGAGAAAGGAATGGCTACCCACTCCAGTATTTTTGCCTGGAGAATTTCATGGACAGAGGAGCCTGGCGGGCTATAGTCTATGGAGTTACAAAGAGTTGGACACAACTGAGTGACTAAAATATAGGAAGCCAGTCTTCATTTGCCAACACAGAAGTAAGTGAACATAGACATGCTATTAACCTTTTTAAGCCTGAATTTACTAATTTATAATATGAAGGGAAAGTCTGGGCTGTTTACTTCAAAGGGTGGTTTTGAGGACTGAATGAAATTATTATACAAAAGAATGTTGCAAACTATAAAGTACTAAAAAAATTAAGGCATTATTTTAACAATATTGGAAAAAATATTAAATTTATACCTGAGCTGTTGACCTGATTTTTTTTAATTGGCAAATGGAAAAAATAGAACATATAACAAGAGGCTTTTGCAAAAGCTTTACTCTTGAGATTTTCATATGGGGTTAAACTTTCAGAATTGTCAGAGCACATCACATAGAAATTATAGAATATTTATTTAAGAGGACATGGCCTAGGATATGATGCTAATTTTGATTAATTTTATGCATTCATAAATAGTTTGTCAAAGTAGAAGGACCAGAATGGCCTTATTACACAGCTCTGTGTGTTAGCCATTGCCCATTATTAGACTTTCTGGTAACTGGTTTGTAAAGTGTGCTTTTAATGTTTTGTTTAAAAATTCATTTTAGTAAGATTAGGAATGGATAACATTTCTTGGAACAGCTACTGGCAATGTTTAGTAGAAAAAAATAATCTATCCAATTTTCCTTTGCATACTATAAAAGAATGATTTATTGCTAGCAGCATTTTGTTGCCTTGGTGGAGATAACCTCTTTATACATTTCAACATAGAAATAGCTGTGAAAAGAAGAGAGGCGAAAAGCAAAGGAGAAAAGGAAAGATATAAGCATCTGAATACAGAGTTCCAAAGAATAGCAACAAGAGATAAGAAAGCCTTCTTCAGCAATCAATGCAAAGAAATAGAGGAAAACAAAAATTAGAGATACCAAGGGAACATTTCATGCAAAGATGGGCTCGATAAAGGACAGAAATGGTCTGGACCTAACAGAAGCAGAAGATTCTTAAGAGAAAGAACTCTTTGAAATGATATTCATGATATTTTATTTTTCAGCCCTTATATAAATTCACAATCACTAGATTAATTTTAAAAATTATTTCTCCTATTCTCTATAGTTCCTGCATATCTTAATAATTTCTGATTATTATTAAAATATCTTTGAGTTTTCACGAACATTGTTTTATTTGTTTTGTATAGGTGTGTGTGTTTAATGCAACAATAAAGGACTATACTATCTTCCCTAATCAAAGTCCATAAACTTTATCTTCCTGTAAGAATTGCACCCAAAAAATCTTAACATCTCATACTCTCTTAGTACAGGAAAAGCTTTAGTATACATAACACATGTAATTTTTTTCATGAAAAATAAAGATTAATTTGCTTTAGTATAGGTAAACCAGCTTAGTGGTTTAATATTTTTAATGTGTTATGAATTGGAAGGCATAATTTTAAAGATTCCTGAATAATTTTTCACTCCTTTGATTAGGAATACAATCTGAAATCAATACTGTAATCTCCTAAAAAAGTAAAAAGGATTTTTTTCCATAAGTAATTAAGAAAAGCTCTTAAAATGCATCCCTATTGAATCTGTATTTACTAACATGCCAGGTCTCAAGCACTCCTTATCCTTTTTTTTTAAGTCTTTAAAAGTGATATTCATTAGATTGAATGCTTGTGAGGACTTCCCTGGTGGTCCAGTGCTTATGAATCTGCCTACCAATGCAGGGGACATGGGTTCCATCTGCAGGGGACATGGGTTTGATCTCTGGTCCAGGATGAATCCATGTATAGTGGGACAACTCCGCCGGTGCACCACAACTGCCGAAGCCTGCACACCTAGGTCCTCTGCTCTATAACAGGGCAGCTAGAGATCGGCCTTCACACAGAGCTCACAGCCCTAAATGAAGACACGGGGCACTCAAAAATAAATAGATAAATAAACAATATAAATTTATTTTTAAATGTTTGTGAACATAAAGTAGACTTTGACATTTGCAAAGCATCTGTCCAGAGGTCTTTATGATTTCCCAAATTTAAAACAATCAAACAAAACAACAACAAAAGTAAAACTCTATAGCGTCAAATTTGGTCTATGGGGAGAAAAATCAAATTGTGCAGAGAGCAGATTACAAGAGAGCCAGAATCGTAACAATTCCCCTGTGTCCGATGTCACTTGCTTCCTGAAACCTGGCTGTCTTCCAGCTTGAGATGACCTTTAACAAATATAGTAAATCCCTCTTCAGCATCAAGCTACTTTAAGTTGGTTTCAGTTACCTTCATCAAGAGTGCTAATACACATATTTATGCTGCTCTATCTGCCTGCTGGGCTTCCCTGGTGGCTCAGAGGTTAAAGCATCTGCCTCCAATGCGAGAGACCTGGGTTTGGGAGACCCTGGATTAGGAAGATCCCCTGGAGAAGGAAATGGTAACCCACTCTAGTATTCTTGCCTGGAGAATCCCATGGACGGAGAAGCCTGGTAGGCTACAGTCCACGGGGTCGCAAAGAGTCAGACACGACTGAGCGACTTTTTATTTAATTATCTACCTACCTGGTCTTCCCAGGTGGCTCAGTGGTAAAGAATCTGCCTGCAGTGCAGGAGACGAGGAGATGGGAGTTCGATCCCTGGGTCAGGAAGATCCCCTGGAGAATGAAATGGCAACCCACTCCAGTACCCTCATAGACAGAGGATTCTGGCAAACTACAATACATGGGGTCATAAAAGAGTCCAATACGAGACAGACTAAACAACAACAAAAAAATCTATCTATCTAATCCTTCTGATAACTTACTGATGTCATGAAGTTAAGAATCTTTTTGTTAAAAAAAAATGGTACCTGAACCAGCTAAATTCAGCCTGACTTTTGAAAACAAGAGTTGGGGGCTCAATAAGCACACCAAGTAAAAAGCATCCATTACTGAAGGCGGCCCCTTCTCATCTGGGTGGTCCACAGGTTACACTGTGCAACTAGATTTAGAAGGTAAATTAAAAGAGCAAAAGGATTTCAGTATACCAGTTCTCTGCAAGATAGGTTATAACTCTTTCTTTGAAGCCTAATACTGAAACCAGATGCTTAGCATTATGACTTCCTTCTCTCAACAGCAAGATAAGAAGAAAAACATACATAAGTCAGTTAGTGTTATCAGGAAGTGATTATTAGTTTTGCTGAAAACATAATGCCTTTGGGGCTTTGAGTGAAAGTACTAATTTAAACCACTCAAAGAATGAATAAATATTCAAAAAGAGTAGTACAGAAACTTTGCTTGCCTCAGGCTAACATAAGTATTTATGACTCCATCATGTGCTCTTTAAAATTGTCCTCTCTCATCTGAGAAGTGATTCTTTCACCTGGATACCCTTTGGGAATCAAATTTAGATACAAAGCAGTGACAGCTTGGATCTTGCCCTCTGTATAACAAATCAATTGATGCAACTCCTTTCCATTAAGAACTGCTCACTAATAGCCAAGTGGGCATGCTTTAAATTAACCTGATATGCAAGAGTTCAGTCGAGTTGTAAATCTATGGATTACAGTCTCGCCATATCTAATTCTGTGTTTTGAAACAGTCTTTTAGAGCGTACATTTTGTAACTGTTAATAACATTCTAGTAACATCAGGATTGAAATCACATATAATGTTTCAAAATACCCTGTAAATTCCTTAGAACAGGGACTATGCCTTTCCTATTTTTAACTCCCAGGATCTGCATGCTGGGGTGATTGAAGAGTTGTTTGGTCATGTGTAGAGTTGGATTAGTAGCAGTAAATGGAGAGCTAGGCCAGAAGAGAAAAGACGAAACATGGCAAGAACGTGGTACAGACTTAGCAAATGGGTAAAGACCAGGCTAAAGAAAAAACATGGAAAGGAAATGAAAACAAGTATGAAACAAAATTTTGCTCATCCTGAAATACAGTTATACCTAGGATTCAGAAATGGCACATTTCCTAAACCCCGTTCTTTTGGATTTCAGGAATTTGATTGGATTTAGTCAGTGAATCAAAAGTGTGGGGAGACAGAAGAGGAGGCATTGCTGGTAATTAAAGAAATCTATGATTCAGCTGCTTCTGGTGAAGTGAATATGCGTGTATGTATCGCAACTACAAATTCAGATGTGCAGAGAATATAAATCTCTTTTCCTAAAATACTTAGTTTCTACTGAAAGTTTCCATTTCATTATGGGTATCAATCAGGATATACTAAGAGGACAGAAACCACTGTAGGTGTTTCAGGTAGAAGATTTAATATGGGGAATAGAAGGCGTATAACTCTTTGGTGACTGCAGCCATGAAATCAAAAGATGCTTACTCCTTGAAAGAAAAGTTATGACCAATCTAGATAGTATATTCAAAAGCAGAGACATTATTTTGCCGACTAAGGTCCGTCTAGTCAAGGCTATGGTTTTTCCTGTGGTCATGTATGGATGTGAGAGTTGGACTCTGAAGAAGGCTGAGCACCAAAGAATTGATGCTTTTGAACTGTGGTGTTGGAGAAGACTCTTGAGAGTCCCTTGGACTGCAAGGAGATCCAACCAGTCCATTCTGAAGGAGATCAGCCCTGGGATTTCTTTGAAAGGCTGAGCACCAAAGAATTGATGCTTTTGAACTGTGGTGTTGGAGAAGACCCTTGAGAGTCCCTTGGACTGCAAGGAGATCCAACCAGTCCATTCTGAAGCAGATCAGCCCTGGAATTTCTTTGGAAGGAATAATGCTAAAGCTGAAACTCCAGTACTTTGGCCACCTCATGCAAAGAGTTGACTCATTGGAAAAGACTTGGATGCTGGGAAGGATTGGGGGCAGGAGGAGAAGAGGGTGACAGAGGATGAGATGGCTGGAGGCATCATGGACTCAATGAACATGAATCTGAGTGAACTCCGGGAGTTGGTGATGGACAGGGAGGCCTGGCGTGCTGCGATTCATGGTGTCCCAAAGAGTCAGACACGACTGAGAGACTGAACTGAACTGAACTGAGAAATAAGCTGATGACCCAGTTAAGGCTCATGAAAAACAAAGGGAAGTTTTCTGAAGTGCTTTGGGCACAGGTTTTGCCACCTTGATAAAAACAGATGCCTTCTTGACTTTGGATGGAGTTGCATGAAAAAGTTATGCATAAAGCTCTTTTGAAGCCCTGAAGGGATAAGCCTGCAGATAAGAGATAACATGCTAATGATGCCAGTGCAAAAAAACAGAAAACATCCATTAGATCCTTGACAGAGCTGTCAAGGCACAGAATTAATCAACCCTAGATGTTCTTACCACGGGGGTTCTCATTCTATAAAGTGTTATTTATGCCACATGAATCTGTGTATAGTTGTGCAGATGTTACTCTGCTCTCTGCTCCCCATGCTGATGTAGATTGAGTTTGCCTAGAGAAAGAGGCATCTTGTTCTCATTTACACAAAAACACAGAATAAACTAGAAGTCTGGCTTTGAGTCAAATGTAATACTCTGTGCAATTAAAGTATCCAAATTGGATACATTAATCATTCATACTTTCTTGTGGTTTACTGTGTAACTTGTGTGCCACTAAGACAGTGAACTTCATGAGGGGCAGGAACAATGGCATGTGTCAGTCCTTCCTATGTAGCTGGCACTCAAGTGATGATAAATGCTTAATGGTCAAAAGGAATGGAATATCCAAATAGTGCCACCACAGGCTATGCTTAGGTCAAACATCTGTATACTTGAGAATATCTAGATGGCTGACTAAATATTTTTCATCTTAATCTGGACATTTTGGCATCGAATAATGTAACCCCAAAGTTAGCCTGAAGAAATCAGGGGCTCTCATTCTTCTACTCTTAAATGTGGTGAGATGCTGAATTGTCACACAAATGAATGATGCCTGTTTAACATGCTGTCAACCTAACTCAGGAAATTCCCTCCAGGGGAGCAAAAGGCAGCCAAGGGTCCTTTAGGAAATCTTTCTTCATTCCAGATGTTGAGTATATGACATGATATGTTCTAGTGTGTTACTGAAAGAAAAACCTGGCGAGAATGCAAAAAAGGAAATTTATATCTAAAATCAAAGTTCTTCCATCAGATCAGAGGTCTCTGACAGATGTTTAAGTGTCAGAATAATTGCTGACTTTTTTCTCATCTGTTACTCTTCACACATTTTCTCTCCAGATCCATATTGTCAGATTAGGTGAATTCTTCTCATCTGTTACCCTTCACACATTTTCTCTCCAGATCCATATTGTCAGATTAGGTGAATAACAGAAAAGTAACAATAGGGTTAATCAAAGTAGCTTAAAAGAGAACAGAAATCGTCCCAATCATTCTTAATTACCATATCATTCATTCCTTGTCCTAAAGGGTGTTTTTATTTAAAATCCTATTTCGGGCATATTTGAAGATATAGATTAATTTTATCATATTTGAAATCAAATGTATGTATAGTATTAAATTTATTAGATCATATTATCTTTTCTTTTGAGTTCCGAATTCTGAGAATTTAAATTCAAGCTTTCAACATTTTAGAGCTGAAAACAGAAAGTAGAACAAGATGGTGTCGAGATGAGGACATTTTTTTGTTGTAAGTCAGTTCAGTTCAGTCAGTCAGTTCAGTCACTCAGTTGTGTCCGACTCTTTCCCACCCCATGAATCACAGCATGCCAGGCCTCCCTGTCCATCACCAACTCCCGGAGTTCACTCAAACTCACATCCATTGAGTCGGTGATGCCATTCAGCCATCTCATCCTCTGTCGTCCCCTTCTCTTCCTGCCCCCAATCCCTCCCAGCCTCAGAGTATTTTCCAATGAGTCAGCTCTTCACATGAGGTGGCCAAAATACTGGAGTTTCAGCTTTAGCATCATTCCTTCCAAAGAATACCCAGGGCTGATCTCCTTTAGAATGGACTGGTTGCATCTCCTTGTAAGTGGTATCCCATAAATCCAAGGACTTAAGCAAAAGGGCAATTATTATTTCATATCTATAAATAATACAAAGGGTAAGGCTAGCTTCAGTTACGGCTTCATCCTGAGTCTGAGCAATGTCCGTAGGCTTTCTTCATTGTAGTGATTCAATACCCATGTTTCTCATAGTAGCAAAATGGCTGCATTTGCTTCAGCTCCTGCTTATTTTCAAGTTCACACTTAGTGAAAAAAGGAGACTGTTTCTACTCAAGCATTGCCAGTCAAAATTTTATGGCCTCTCATTGGTCTATAAGGTTCATGTATTCATTCCTGAATCAATTACAATGATCATGGGAATAAGAGTCACTGCCTAGCCTGAGTTGAAGGAGAAGTGCATGTCCCATGAGGTAGGGGCAAGGGAAATTCCCTAGTTCAGTTTAGGGGCTATATTCAGAAAAAGTAGGAATGAATATGGGGAAGGCAAACAAATTTTGCTTCATATATTCAGAACATTCACATATACAGAAGAAAAAGCACACATAGAGAAGAAAAAGAAAACAAAAAAGAAAGAAAAAATGGATCCCACCAGCTAGAGCTAAAAAATTACTCATCTGTCAACTGGAATGAGCAGAAGGAAAGCATATAGATAGTGCCCACAGGGGCAGGGGAAATAAAAAAGATAAAGCATATTTAAAAAAAAATTTTTTTACAGTGTATAAAGAATGGTCTTTTATTAGGGAGAGGCAATAATGTCCACAATGCTTTCCTCATTTATCTATCACTGTACCTCAGATATGCAGAGGACACCACCCTTATGGCAGAAAGTAAAGAAGAACTAAACAGCCTCTTGATGAAAGTGAAAGAGAAGAGTGAAAAAGCTGGCTTAAAGCTCAACATTCAGAAAACAAAGATCATGGCATCTGGTCCCATCACTTCATGACAAATAGATGGGGAAACAATGGAAACAATAAGAGACTTTATTTTGAGGGGCTCCAAAATCACTGCAGATGGTGATTGCAGCCATGAAATTAAAAGACGCTTGCTCCTTGGAAGAAAAGTTATGGCCAACCTAGACAGCATATTAAAAAGCAGAGGCATTATTTTGCCAACAAAGGTCCATCTATTCAAAGCTATGGTTTTTCCAGTGGTCAAGTATGGATATGAGAGTTGAACTATAAAGAAAGCTGAGCGTTGAAGAATTAATGCTTTTGAACTGTGGTTTTGGAGAAGACTCTTGAGAGTCCCTTGGACTGCAAGGAAATCCAACCAGTTCATCTTACAGGAAATCAGTCCTGAATATTCACTGCAAGGACTGATGCTGAAGTGGAAACTCCAATTCTTTAGCCACCTGATGGGAAGAACTGACTCACTGGAAAAAACCCTGATGCTGGGAAAGATTGAAGGCAGGAGGAGAAGGGGATGACAGAAGGATGAGATGGTTAGATGGCATCATGGACTCAATGGACATAAGTCTGAGTAATCTCTGGGAGTTGGTAATGGACAGGCAAGACTGGCATGCTGCAATCCATGGGGTCACAAAGAGTCGGACATGAGTGAATAACTGAACTGAACTGAAAGGGAAATGGCAATATGCATTGCTTTGTGAAACTGCTTTATAAATTGAGGGGATGACAATCCTTTAGACAACTTAATATTCATATAACAAGATTAACATTCTATGTGTAAACATTACACCAAGTATTTGAATATAAGACTATTTATTTTAATAAAGTTTACATTTAAAATAGAATTTTAATCTGTCTACTCACAAAACCTAATTCAAACATGATACATTTATCCTTCTAGCTGATGTTCAGTTCAGTTCAGTTCATTTGCTCAGTCGTGTCCAACTCTTGGCAACCCCACGAATCGCAGCATGCCAGGCTGACATTTTTCCGTCCTGTGGCCACTGCTGAGTTTTCCAAATTTGCTGGCATATTGAGTGCAGCACTTTTACAGCATCATCATTCAGGATTTGAAATAGCTCAACTGAAATTCTATCATCTCCACTAGCTTTGTTCATAGTGATGTTTTCTAAGGCCCACTTGACTTCACATTCCAGGATGTCTGGCCCTACGTGAGTTATTATCCTCACTTTGTAATTGTTTTATATTAAGAATATGTCCTAAATGAAGTCTATTATTTTTATCAGAAAACATTTCCCTTTATTCTTAAAGAGTGCTTTTTAAAATGAAGGCACCAACAGGAACTACTTTCAGATGGTACAGAATTTCTTATTTCTTGAGGACTCTGTGGTTGGCCATTTCTTTATTAGTTACCTGCAGTGAGACATCTTCCTGTGGCAAACAGGAAGAAGCTCATTATTGACTTCTCCTTCCATAACTCCCACTTCTTCTGATGACTTCTTGACCAAAGTCTATTCCATCATATTGTTCCTCATGTTCCCGCTACCACCAAAGTTTCCACTCTTCATTGGATCATAGTTAGAAGGCTACTGGTTATAATTTCCAAAATCATAATTTCCACAACTTCCATAATTTCCTCCTCCATAGTTGTCATCACCACCTTTGTAGCCCTCACCCTGGTTGCCATATCCAGGTCTTTCACCACCATATCCTCCTTTTCTTCCATAACCAGGGCTGTCTCCAAAACTGCCACCTCCAGGTCCTCCTCCATACCCATTCAATTCAGTTCAGTTCAGTCACTCAGTCGTGTCCGACTCTTTGTGACCCCATGAATTGCAGCACACCAGGCCTTTCTGTTCATCACCAACTCCCGGAGTTCACTCAGGCTCACGTCCATCGAGTCAGTGATGCCATCCAGCCATCTCATCCTTGGTCGTCCCCTTCTCCTCCCTCCCCCAATCCCTCCCAGCATCAGAGTCTTTTCCAATGAGTCAACTCATCTCATGAGGTGGCCAAAGTACTGGAGTTTCAGCTTTAGCATCATTCCCTCCAAAGAAATCCTAGGGCTGATCTCCTTCAGAATGGACTGGTTGGATCTCCTTGCAGTCCAAGGGACTCTCAAGAGTCTTCTCCAACACCACAGTTCAAAAGCATCAATTCTTTGGCACTCAGCCTTCTTCACAGTCCAACTCTCACATCCACACATGACCACAGGAAAAACCATAGCCTTGACTAGACGGACCTTTGTTGGGAAAGTAATGTCTCTGCTTTTGAATATACTATCTAGGTTGGTCATAACTTTTCTTCCAAGGAGTAAGGGCTTTTATCCATCCCCAAATCCACCATGACTTCCATATCCATCAGACCCTCCTCTAAAGTTACTTCTAGGCTCTAGTCCAAAGTTTTCACCCCCACCACCACCATGAGAATCTCTAAAACCAAAGTCACCTCCTTTTTCATTTCTAGAACTTTGTACTTCCTACATTTCTTGTCTAGACAAAACCTTTCTAACTACTGCATTATGACCAAGATAAAATGTTACTTCTGCAACAGAATCTTATCCACAGGATCATGGTTATCAAAAGTAACAAATTCAAACCCTCTTTTTTTTCCAGACTGCCTATCAGTAATTATCTCAATGGTATCAGTTTTTCCATGTTCCTCAAAGTAAGCTCTAAGATGATGTTCCTCAGTATTTTTTTTTTTTATTCCACCAACAAACAGCTTCTTCACAGTTACAGATGCGTGGGTGTGTATACTAAGTTGCTTTAGTCAGTGTTCCGACTCTTTGTGACCCCATGGACTGTAGGCCACCAGGCTCCTCTGTCCATTGAATTATTCAGCCAAGAATACTGTAGTGGGTTGCCATGCTCTTCTCCAGGGGATCTTCCTGACCCAGGGATCGAACTTGCATCTCTTATGTTCCCTGCTTTGGCAGGTGAGTTCTAAACCATAAGCACCACGTGGGAAGCCACATAGTTAAATGAGCCCCTGGCTTTCCAGAGTCCCTTTTGCAATAGCGCATTTTGGCTCAACCACCGTCCCTTCAACTGAATGAGGTCCTGTGGCCACGGCAGCCTCAACCTCAGCCATGGATGAAAAAGTTACAAAATCAAACGTTTCTTATCTTTTACTTGCAGGATCCCTCATTACTACATCTGTAAGTTTTCCTCATTGCTCGTTCCTCAAACTTTCTTCTATAGCTTAAAAGCGCAAGCCACCGATAGAGTTTATGGACTAGTTTCATTTCTCTGTCCATCGCGGACTCAGCCGCTTTAGGCTGCGTTCGTCGCAGAAGAGAGACCTCCGCGGAGGAATACGAACCGGACTCATTCTGATGTCAGGACTAGAGCTGCCGCCGCTGGAGAAACAACACGGACAAAGCCTCTAGGAGCATCTCAGCTGAGGTCTGGCGCTGTTGCTACTCAGTATAACATTTTTAAAAAAAGAAAAGATGCCTCCACTCGCTGGAGCTTGGAGATGGTGCCTGTCAGCCAGTAGGCCCCTGGTTGTGTGCCAAATTAGATTCCTGTCAGACAGACACCTTTCAGGTGAACAAATGGCAACCTACGCCAGTATTCTTGCCTGGAGAATCCCGTGGAAAGAGGAGCCTGGCAGGCTACAGTCCATGGGGCCCCTAGAGTCAGACACGACTTAGCGATTAAACCACCACCACGTATAGTCAGCTTTTTTCCAGAGGCTACCGCTTCACTAAACCGTATCTGGGTGAGTTCGAGTGTGAGCCCTTTAAGAGGCATCTCCCAGGTTCGTGTAGCCTTGTGGTCTATGGACACAAGCCCTGCTGGTTTTCAAAGCTAGATGTTTTGAGGAACCGACACTCAGGTACAGGTTTTGAAAGACTCTCAGGTACAGGTACTGTGTGTGGGGATCAAACTCTGCTCCTCAGGGAGAAGCTGTGGGTTTTCTGTTCACTCCTGATTGTGGGGGGTTGTGCTGGGGACGGCGTTTATGGGGAGATTATGTCCCAGCCGTTCCTGTTTGATCTGACGTTGCTGCAGAGTCGCTGTGTCCACGGAAGGGCATGACCCAACCTCCTCCTTCTTGAGCTGAAGCTTCTTTCTTCTACTGCTAGGGGACGTGAGAGCTCCAGGTTCTCCGCCCTTGAACTCAAGAGACTTACACTGGAAGTGCCTTGGTTCTCAGGGTCTCAGGCCCGGCCTGGATTATCCCAGTGGCTCTTCTGAGTCTCCAGGTTGTAGGTGGCAGGTTGTCAGACTTCTCTGGCTTCATTCATAAAGTGTGTGCGTGCTTGGTGGATAAGTCATGCCAGACTCTGTAGCCTGCTAGCAGCCTGTCCCTATGATTTTCAGGCGAGAATTCTGGAGTGGGTTTTCCTTTTCTCCCTCAGGGGATCTTCCCCACCCAGGGACTGACTCCCTCTCTCCTGCATTGGAGGTGGATTTTATTTTTACCAATGAGCCACCTGGAAATCCCTCATTCTTAACACTGGAACCAATTCTGATGTCTCCTCTTGAACACAGCTCTATCTTGTTGGTTCTGTTTTCTCTGGAGAGCCCTGACTAATGCGCTACCATGATCAAATAAGGCAAATCTAGTGAACTGAGACAACGCTCATTATTTCAGGGTTATGTAGGTAAAATATCCAAAGGGTTTGGCTGCTTTCTCTGTTTGAGTCTCAAAAGGCCAGAAGCAGGTGTCAGCAGACCATGTTCCCTGTTGGAAACTCTACGGGGAGAATCTGTTTCCAAGCTCCTTTGTGCTGTGGACAGAATTCATTTCCTCACAGCTGCAGGTGGAGAAGGAAATGATGACCCACTCCAGTACTCCTGCCTGGAAAATTCCATGGACAGAGTAGCCTGGCGGGTTACAGTCCATAGGGGCATCACATAAAAGTCAGGCATGACCGAGCACACACGTGCACGCACATCTGCAGGACTAGGTTCTGTCTTTGATGGCTGTCAGCTGGAGCCACCCTTATCCCTAGAACTCATTCACCAGTACCTGCCCAGACCTGCTGTATCTCAGAACCAGCCATGGCATCACAGCCACCTCACACTCATCACATCTCTGTCTCTTCTGGTCTTCAGGGCTCCTGTAATCACACTGGACGCATCTGATAATACAGAAGTATTTCCCTATGGTAAGGCCAATTGATTAGTAGCTTCAATTCCGTTGCAAAGTCCCTTTTGTCATGTTAGAAGCAAAAGCCACAGAGACCAAAATCCTACCTACCAGATTAGGATGGGTTTGGATGGGTTTAACTGCCTCCAGCAATGTAAGAATTTCCATTTCCTCATTCTCCTCAAACAGGTCATTTTAGTCAAACAACGAGGACTGCAAACGGTCTTTACATATAAGTGAAAAGCCATCTCAGTGTTGCTTGTGTTTCATAGATTATTAATACAGTGGGATTTAAGGCACTTTTGATGCCCTTTTCCAGTCAATATGTGAAAATCCAGACAGCGGGGCAGGAGACTGTGCAGTAGGAGTGTAAATTGTGGTGATTTCTCTGTCTGGCAGCTGAGCGTGAAGAAGGAGCAGTTTGGAATGGCAGCGGACAGCCAGAACAGATGGACAGCAGCTGAATCAATCAAGAAGCAATTGCAATCTATGGTAAGTTCACCAGGACTGCTTTTGCCAAGTGCTGGCATGTGTTTTGATACAAAAACCCACAAAGCCCTGTCTTTGTTTTAGCGTCTTGTGCCAAATGTGCCATAACATACATCACAGACTATTTATTTCTCACTTAAAAAAAAATTGATGCCAAGTTCAGGTTGCTTTCAAAACAAAGGATGTGAGTAACAGAAAATTTAAACTGTAGGATGACTGCTGAAGGAAGAAAAGACAAATGCATTAAGGCGGCAAAGCACAACCAGGCTTTTGATGGTTTGCCGTAAACTTTGTAAGATAAATACAAGCATTTTAAACAAATGTCCTGCATTTTATACAGAGTCCTGCATTTTATACAGAGAGCTGATTACATGAAAAAAAAAAATTGATAGCATCTTGGTACTCCTTTCATAGAGACTGGGAAACTACACATTTGGATTTTACCTAAACATGTAGCTAGGGAAGCATTTGGTGCAAATGACATGGATTAGGTAACAAAAAGGATATAAGTTCAAAGCCTTTCCCTTGGCATTGCTTTTATCAGCAAAGTGAGTGGAAAACTAGGCTAGGGTGATTTTTTTTTTTGAACGGCTGTCACTTTTTAAAATAAATAACATTTATTTATTTATTTTTGGCTGTGTTGGGTCTTCGTTGCTACATGGGCTTTTCCCTAGTTGCCAGAAGTGGGGTCTAGTCTCTGTTGCAGTGCTTGCCTTCTCATTGTAGTGGCTTCTCTTGTGGAACATGAGCTCTAGGGCATGTGGGCTTGGGTGGTTGCGGCAGCTGGGCTCAATAGTTGCAGTTAGTTGTGGTGCACAGGTTTTGTTGCTCTGTAGCATGTGGGATCTTCCTGGACCAGGGGTTGAACCCGTGTCTTCTGCATTGGCAGGCAGATCCTTTACTAAGAAGCCACCCGGGAGCCCTGGACTGTTATTTTAACTCTGCTGATACAATGTCTGAAATATCAGACCAAGGTTCCTAGTATGGCAACTATATATGTAGACTTTGCCTTTTGGCAATCCACAGTTTGCTGTGCTGTAGCAATATTATAGTAATGTAGTAGTACCTGTACTATTACTGTAACTAATTTGTGCACAGCCAATATTCATTTGATGCATTAATTTGACTTTAAGTTCAGTTCAGTCACTCGGTTGTGTCTGACTCTGAGACCCCATGGACTACAGCATGCCAGGCTTCTCTGTCCATCATCCAACCAGTAAATCCTAAAGGAAATCAGTCCTGAATATTCATTGGAAGGACTGATGCTGAAGCTGAAGCTCTAATACTTCAGCCCCTGATGCAAAGAACTGACTCCTTGGAAAAGACCCTGATGCTGGGAAAGATTGAAGGCAGGAGGAGAAGGGGATGACAGATAATGAGATGGTTGGAATTTGGCTTTACTTAGAAAAATAACAGAAATATGTCTGCAATTATGGTAATATTGTGGTACTGACTGGAAGAGGGCTTTCAAAAGGCAGATCATGCTCTGTTTCCAGAATTGAGTGTTATACGTGTATGTTCAGTTTGTGAACCATGCACTTATAATATATGCACTTTCCTGAATTCAGCCTATAATTAAATAAAGCATATTAAAAAAAAAGAAGGGTACATGGCAAGGGTGGAAGATTAAATTTGGTCCCATTTTTAAGTTGTGGAAAAAATCTTCAAAATTACAGGTGGCTATATAAAGTAGTTCCATCAATTCCAGAGATTGCAAACTTGTGGTATGTATGCCTTATTCTAACCCACCAATGTTTTTGGCCCATGGATTTAAACAAAGATTAATTGTGAACCATTAAAAATTGAGGGAATTTACATCAAAATCCAGATTGTAGGCTTCCTTTGAAAAGTTAGCAGGTCCTTTACCACTGGGCTTACTTTGTCACATAGCATCAATCTGGGGGAACAATCTGGCTCCTGTACACAAGACCTGTGCTTTCTACTTTGTCACAACCTTCACCATGTCCCATGGTTCTTCTGACTAAATGTGTGACCTGTATTGCCTGCCAGTCTGTCTGGTTAAATGTGCAATTACTGATATTCTGATAGAAAATTATAGTGAAGCACATAGACCCAGATACCTGGTAGCTTTTTGATGTGAAGCAAGGTTTGTTTTACAAAGAACACAGTGTTCAATTCAGTTCAGTCACTCAGTTGTGCCTGACTCTTTGTGACCCTATGGACTTCAGCACACTAGGCTTCCCTATCCATCACCAACTCCCAGGACTTGCTCAAACTCATGTCCATCCAGTTGATGATGCCATCCAACCACCTCATCCTCTGTCGTCCCCTTCTCCTCCTGTCTTCAATCTTTCCCAGCATCAGGGTCTTTTCTAATGAGTCAGTTCTCGTCAAGTGGCCAAAGTGTTGAAGCTTCAGTATCAGTCCTTCCAATGAGTATTCAGGACTGATTTCCTTCAGGATGGACTGATTGGATCTCCTTGCAGTCCAAGGGACTCTCAAGAGTCTTCTCCAAAACTACAGCTCAAAGCATCAATTCTTTAGCACTCAGCTTTCTTTATAGTCCACTCTCACATCCATACATAACTACTGGAAAAACCACAGCTTTGACTAGATGGACCTTTGTTGGCAAAGTAATGTCTCTGGTTTTTAATATGCTGCATAGGCTAGTCATAGCTTTTTTCCAAGGAGCAAGTGTCTTTAAATTTCATGGCTGCAGTCACCACCTGCAGTGATTTTGGAGCCCCCCCAAAATAGTCTGTCACTGTTTCCATTTTTTCCGTCTATTTGCCATGAAGTGATGGGACTGGAGCCATGATTGCAGTTTTCTGAATGTTAAGTTTTAAGGCACCTTTTTCACTCTCCTTTTTGACTTTCATCAAGAGGCTCTTTAGTTCTTCTTCACTTTCTGCTATAAGGGTGGTATCATCTGCATATCTGAGGTGATTGCTATTTCTCCCAGCAATTTTGATTTCACCTTGTGCTTCATTCAGCCCAGCATTTCCCATGATGTACTCTGCGTATAAGTTAAATAAGCAGGGTGACATTATACAGCCTTGACATACTCTTTTTCCTATTTGGAACCAGTCTGCTGTTTTATGTCCAGTTATAACTGTTGCCTATTGACCTGCATACAGATTTCTCAGGAGGCAGGTCAGGTGGTCTGGTATTCCTATCTCTTAAAGAATTTTCCACAGTAAAGTATGGATTTGGTCATTATATGGTTAACCACGTCCAGGAAACTAGTCTGAGTGGAGAATCTGAGTCTGTCAATTGATCTGTCCCATTTGGGGTTTTTAGATATAGACAAAATCTTCATCATAGCCCACCATCCATATCTTCTGAAGACCACTACGTATTGCTTTGAAACCAAAGTTAGAGGTCTGAATTCCAAATGAACCCAATGCATATGTTTGGAACAACCATAAAAAAAAGAAGCTTTTCAGGTTGCAGCTGTGGCCCTTTGATTAACCACATCTCCAATCCCTAAGATATAAGCCTCACTTAAAAATGAAGTGAGGCAAGACTTGGAATTGCTGTGGTTTGTGCTAAAGTGGTCTGAGTGGCCTGCCCACACAATCACATCAGAAGAGGTGAACTAAATCAGGATGACTGTGGAAAGAGAGCCTCAGTAGAATCAGCCATGGCCCTCAGCCTCCTTTATTGGAATCAGGGAACTGAGGGATGAAACCTGAAAACATAGATCTTGCTGTGGACAATGCTAGAAAGGCAACTACAACTCTAGGGTGTGAGGATGACACTCCATGTGCTGATCATTCATGTTCTTCCAGCAACTGTTACCTAGTGTTTCTAGCTAATGTATGAACAGGTCCCAGTTGCTGTCTCCTTTACAAAGACAGCGAATGTTAGAAATGAGCAGATGTGACTGGGAAAGCTCTCAAGTCCGTGAGTTTCAGTATTTGTCTTTGTTCTCAAGCTGTAGAGCTGCTGACATTTTCAAAAGGCTGTGCACATAGCATTGGTGTTCCTGTCCTATCTTGGTTTTAAAATACTGTGGATTTTATAGGTATTTTTTAAATGTGGGCTTTGCTAAATTTGCTAAGATGGTCCTTCTCTAAATGGTTCTATGGTTTGGAAAATGGAGGTAGAATCTGGAATTTCATCTTGTCATTTATGCCTGTTGTCTTTGAGCCCCAATGAGGGGGACAAAAAAGAGGTGCTTCATCAAAATAAAATGCTTATATGGCTGGAGAGGTTTAATAGTGAAGCACTGATATTGACATTCTTCAGGTCACTCAGGCATCAGTATACAAAGAATCAAGTTACTTGCCCATCGTCACAAGACCAGTTAGCAGCAGGAATGACACTAGAACCCCAAACGTTTAGTTAAATCAGGCTACTTTTTGCCAAGTAAAGTTGAGAAGTAAAACAACAATATAAATAATTTCATTCAAGGACCATTTGGAGTGTGTCAACAAGATGACAAATATTTCTACAGAAAGTGAGGATTTATATCTATCAAAATACATATGTTCCCAAATATTTCCTTCTTTGGTGTCAAATAAATCACAGCAATTACTTCTGTTCTTTCTTTCTTTTTTTATGTCGAGTTTATATGTCTATTCTTTGCGTTAATCCAGCACCGAAAGTATCCTACTTCTACCGCGTATAATTGTACTTCTTACCCTGTGTTAAAATGGCCTGTTTACTTGTCTGTGTCTATACTAGATGGTAAGCACAGAGGGTCCACAGAGCAAGGGATGTGCAGAACTTGTCACAAAAAGACAATTGTCAGGTTGTCAGAAGTTTTGCAAGCTGGTTCACAACAAGCTATCAACTTGAAATCCTCCATGGGGGAAGTATTTATACGACACAAATTGGCACATGGTATAAATCAGAGCTTCTTCTACTTCCCTAGAGCCAGTTTTCAATGTTTTCCAGCATCCCAGTGGTCAGAGACCTTATTTCTTTGACTCATCATGGTATCCTTAGTTGTGCCTGTTTCATAGTAGGTGCTCAGTAAACATTTGTTACAGGGGTGAATGATACTTGAATAAAAGGTAAATGAGTGAAGGTGTCTGTTGGTTTCTTTCCAGTCCTGATTTCCAATAATTCTAGCACAGGCAATGTACTAGACTCTCTTAGCAGAGATTATATTAATAGTTTCTAGCAGACATGGGAAGTCCTTGGTCCTTAGAAACAAGTGAACCCGGATTTGATCCCAGTTCTGTTATTAGTAGCTATGAGTTATAGGCATGTTATCTTTCTTCTTGAAGCCTCTGGGAATGTTTTTCCTCTTCTATAAAAAAAGTTCATTAATACAACTTGTGGTGCTGTCATGAGGGTTAAAGATAATGGTATATAAGGCACCAGTGCACAGACTCATAGCCTCTGTGCAAAGCCACCCTCTTGGAGTCGTATCTCAAATACCAGGTACATTTTCCTGCCGGCCTCAGACATTTACCATGACACATTCAACTTTAATATATTCAAAGCACCTAATTATTTATTTCCTTATTCATTATTTGAAACTTTCTTTCTTGACAGAAAAGACAGACCAGGGACCTTACCTGTCTGCTTTGCTGCTCTGTCTCCAGTGCCTTGAATGGTGCCTGTTACACATAGTAACTCTTGATAAATACTCTTTGAATAAGTAAATGAACAAACAATGAATAAATTATATTCTTATTTATTAGGAAGTAGTCTATAGCATTGCTCAGAAACTGTGTACCACAGATCAAATACAGCCTGCCACCTCTTTTTGAAAATAAAATTTTACTGGAACATAGTCATACCCATTCATTTATGACTTGCTCTGGTGACTTTTACATGACAGAAGCAAATCTGAGTAATTGCAACAAAGATCATATGGCATATAAAGCTGAAAACATTTACTACCTGGACGTTTATAGTAAAAGAAAAAAATAATTTTACTGACCTCTGATCTATAAGATTATCTTGGAAATGCACTAGTTTAAAGTTCAGAAAACTGAGGAATTTTCTCAGCATTGCTAAATAATTGGTGGTGATAGGGAAGAGGAAACAGGTTACAGTGCACTGAAGCATCTTATCCTAAGACCTTGGAGTTAGAGGGAGACACCAACCATCCCCCTCCTCTAGGCAAAACATCTCAACTCCCAAACAGATGAATGGCTGTACTATTTTAACATATCTGAGTGCTAATCTCCTAATCGCCTTTCTCTGAGTTTGGATGATTATATTTTTCCATAGTTTTTTTTTTCTTTTTTTTTAATACTGGCATCAGAGGAACATTTAGGGTGCTTTCAAAGGGGAGGGTGAAGTTTGAGATGGCAATAGCACTACAAAAACATGCCCAGCCAAGCTCCAAATTTTCATCATGATAGCAGTATGTAATTACTGCACTAAACTTTGAGAAACCTGATATTATGCAAATAAATTCCAGCTGCATTTTATGACGGCACATGCAATTTTTATAAAAAAATTTTAATCTTTTTTAATATGGAAAAATCCTTCTCTTACAGTATTTGGAATTAAAATTTTCATCATGATAGCAGTATGTAATTACTGCACTAAACTTTGAGAAACCTGATATTATGCAAATAAATTCCAGCTGCATTTTATGACGGCACATGCAATTTTTATAAAAAAATTTTAATCTTTTTTAATATGGAAAAATCCTTCTCTTACAGTATTTGGAATTAACCAAAGATACAGTGTAATAGAGTATAATAGCTTAATTCAGTACAAATGTTGTAGTACATTGAAATGCTCCTTTAGATAAAGAATTCTTTTTGGTGTATGTTAACATATGGCAATATTTGCTGCTGTTCACTGTTTGGAGGTATTAAGAGGGCTGTAGAATTTACTGTGGTCCTGGGGTGATGGTGGTAGTGGTGAGGGTTCCATTTTTCATGGCAGCAATATGTAACTTGAGAGGTAAGAAATGAGAAGGAGTTAGGCAGGTAAAGAAAGTCAGAACTGTGTTTAAGGCAGTAGAGAAAGTCTTTTTTTTTTTTTACTTTTTAAAAAATACTTTATTCTATTTTACAATACTGTATTGTATTGACATATATTGACATACATTGACATGAATCAGCCACAAGTGTACACGATCTCTCAATGCCGAAGACCCCTCCCACCTCCCACCCCACACCATCTCCATGGAAATGGATTAAAGATCTAAACATAAGACCAGAAACTATAAAACTCCTTGAGGAGAACATAGGCAAAACAATCTCTGACATACATCACAGCAGGATCCTCTATGATCCACCTCCCAGTATACTGGAAATAAAAGCAAAAATAAACAAATGGGACCTAATTA
>SJYC01100399.1:0-15891 GCA_006408675.1 Madoqua kirkii
TCCTTTTGCCTTCATCTTAATTAAATCAATTAAATTGGTGATTTAATTGGCCTCAAATACAGATACATTTCTCTTATGAAAATCATAAAAATCCAACCTGATAAATATTTAGCTAAACTTAAGTAGACACATAAAATGCTATCTGTAATAAGCTCATTCGCTTAAAATAATAACTTAGACTACCTAAACAATAACAGGTCAAGAACTATTTGAAGTGTTTTTCATAAACTTGCTTAATCCTCATAAATAATGTAAACAGTAATTTCAATTATTATCCTCTTTTTACAGAAGAGTATAAAGAAGTTAAATAACTTACTCAAGATCACACAGCCAGTAAATGGGAAAGTCAGGATTCAAACTCACTTAGCCTGGCTCCAGAGCCAACCAGCACTCCTAACAGATTTGTTAGTAACTTTCCCCACACACCTTGCTCTTTGTTTTCAAATATAATTCTAGTGCTGTTTCCTTTTCACCTCTGCAAGTGACTCAGAAGTTGTCCTATGACAAAAAGTCTTATCATATTATATGCTAAAATTAAGCACTTTAGCTGTAGCTTCTACTTACATGTCATTTATTAAGGCAATGCCTCTAAGACCCCTATTCCTTTTAGTATCTCTTCTCCAGCTAAGCTACCCAATTAAATCTGTTGCTATGCTTACCAGGCAGGGGAATATGGGCTGCTGCTGTTTCACCAGCAGTTCACAGTGATGTTCTAGCCTTTGAAGCCCTGCTCTTCTGTGAACTTTGTTTGCCTTTCCTACTCTAAGCATTTCATTCAGTAGCATTCGAGGGTCCTGTTATCATCTACTCTTTCCCTCTATCTATGCCAGAAAAAGAGTGTAGAAGCAAGTAGCTATGCCTCAGTTTTGGTGGAGTGCTTGAATTGTGGAACTGGTCTTCTAAATTGAGTTTGATTGAGGCCTCAGTCTGTAGGGGAAACCTGTGCCTTATTGATGCTGCAGTCTCCTTTCAAGACTTTCCAGATGTATGTTTTACTTCTTGCTAAGATCCTCAGGTTCAGGACTCACAGCATCTTGATGTTCAACTGTAAATTTTGTCATGAGTAATTTCTTAAAAATTATAAGGAAATAAAAATGTTGAACAGTTTACTTTTAGATATCATGCATGTGTGTGTATGCACACGTGCACCTGGTGACTTCAGTCATGTCCAACTCTTTGTGATCCCATGGACTGAAGCTCACTAGGCTCCTCTGTCCCTGAGATTCTCCAAGCAAGAATACTGGAGTGGGTTGCTGTGTCCTCCTCCAGGGGATCTTCCCCACCCAGGGATCGAGCCCGCATCTCCTGCATTACAGGCAGATTCTTTACTACTAAGCCACTAGGGAAGCCCTATAGATATCATATCAGATTTCAGTAGTATAACCATACTTTTCTTAAATAGGAAGTTGAGTGTATGAGGCAATTACAACCAGCTAATCAGGAATTACATGACCACATGCATTGCCTGCTTATAAGAATGTACTGCTACTGTGTGTCAGAGTGTAGAGAAGTGATGTGCTTCTCCATTCCACTGGTCAATAAATGGAGTGAGGCCAGCTGCAGTAGTAATGAACTAGAACTAGTCTCCTTGCAATGAGGTTATTTGGGAGTCTGGCTCAAAGTTTATGATACATTCCATTGCAGTCTACATCTATGCATTATGTAGAGTTAATTATCATCATAAAAAACAGCTCTGAAAATAGCATTTATAAAAATGTTTGCTTTCCAGAATTTAGTTATAATATTTACTTCTATTTTGTCCAGGAAAGTCTGTCGTATATTGAATGCTTCTAACAGCCTGTGTAGTTCATTTGAGCTTCCTGCTAACCTGTAAACCTATCCTGGCTCTACAACTTAGTTAAGAGTTCTTTTGTAAATCTTTTCAATGTGTCCATGCAGACTTCCTTTCTACGAACCTTATAATAATCTTTTGAATTGATAGAACTGCTTTCATGTCCTTCATGTATTCATGATTAACTCTACATAAAATATGTTGAAAGATAAGAGACCTTTCAGGGAACCAATCTACACTTCATTGGTCATGAGAATAAGTCACTCCAGCACGTAACACCTTTGGCTATAGAATAGGGGTTTCTGGATCAAGCTACTTAAAATGGTATCCTTCAGGCATTAGTGGTTGCAGTGAGCTGTTAAATTTGCACTGCCATTTTTCTTTAAAAGGCAAAAGAATTTTCTTTAAAGTATTATGATAAATTTTAAAAAAGGCTCACAGAAATGTAAAATGTATCACTGTAATTTTTCCTTCCTCTGAAATGATAATAGCTTCAATGGACCATTATCATCCAAGGGAAAATAAATGAGACTCTGTCTATGACTGTTTAGGGCTTAGTTACATTAATACATTACATATATCATTGAAGTACCATATCATAACATCCCTTGCATGAAGACAACTGTCTGAGGTATAAATATTTACTCAGAGAGTCACTGATGTAAAGTGACATTACTGCATTAGCAGCACTGATATTATGTCCCTGTATGGTTGGTCAATGACTGCTTAATCGCTGAACTCACTTTGACTTTTCAGGTCTGGATTACCAACCCTATAAATTGTTATGCCTATTTCTGAATTGTTTGAATATGTTGCATAAAATTGATTTTTGATTCAATCATGTATAATGGACATTAGGAAATAGAGACATGAGTCATTCCAAGGTACTGGAGTTATGGAGTGAATTACTGTGTAATTTTAATAACTACCTGACATAAATATACATGTGATTAATTATTTTAACCTAGTATGGCCAATTTCAAAATGCAACAGAGCTTATATAGAAAATATGTATGGTATCATGTAAAATCAATATTTACTGATGTGCTAAACTTAGAGAAATATGTAAGAACAAGAATATAAATAGATATTAACATCACTTCCAACTCTGATCTTTTGACACTAACATCCTAAAGCTTAAGTTGTAATTCAGAAGGTAGCACCCGCTTAAAAGAGACAGAGAAATGATGGAGTCAAAAGGTTTGACACAGGTGCAGCAAAGGTCAGGGAGAGGCCGCAGCACAGACACATTTACTAACTTACATTGGAACCTATTTGTTTAGGAGCCAGCGTGAGGAACTCCACCCATGGCAAAGGTCATGAGGAAGGAGGCTTCGGCATATGTAAAGGCGTAAAGGCGGGATGGAGCCTCAGGAAACCCCCAGTTCCTGAGCATCTACCTCCAAAACTAGAGTCTGCCTGCTTTACTTATGCTCTCACCTACACCTCTGACTTTATGAAGGGCTCTCCCCCATCACTATTTCTCTCAGAGAAGGAGTTAAGTTGCAGCTCCAGTTAATAAAAGTTTCTGGTGTGACAAGAGTGTTTCAACTTACAAACTCCTCTGAAGAGTCTCTAGCCTGTCTGAGTGGGTTCGTCTGGCCACATGTGATTGTTTATAGCCTCCCAACCGTGAAAGGCACGAGATGCTTTAAAACTTTCTAAATACAGACTCTTTTGAGAAGTTAGAAAATTATTAGTATAATATAGTGTGTTGGTTAGGAATTATATTGGTGAAGGGTTTTTCATTTGTTGTGCCAATAATTGCAGCTAATTCTCTGCCCTGGGTGTGACAAGGGTGTCTCAGGTCAAACCTCTCTGCTGACAGACTAGCTTGTGTGACAATCTCTCAACCATAAACAGCACAGAGAGTTTGGAGTATTTTGAAAGTCTTAATCAGCATAGGGCTTTTCTTATTGTTGAGTCAATGATTGCTGCCAGGCCTCCATATCCTTAGGCACCTGGTAATATATTAATGTATTTGGAATATAGAAAAGGAAATATAGTAGTTTTTGATGTTAGCAATACTAGACTTTTTGAATTAATGATTTTTCTCTTTTGTTATAGATCACTGTAATTTGTTATAAATCACTGTGTCCTTGCTATGTAAAAATGTAACTATCACTATCTTAAGACTAAATAGATCTTAAGGGGAACATTGGTGAAGGGTTTTCATTTGTTGGGCTGATGTTTGCTGCTAAATCTCCATATTCCCTGCTCTTATAATGAATATAACTAGCATATAGGAGAAATAAGTATTAACCTTTAAGATTAATTGTGTTAACCTTCAGTTAAATACATTTCTTTCTTAGTTGTAACCCATTACACCCTCACCCTATAGGAATGCAATTTTATCTGGTACCTTCAGAGGGTTACGTCTGGTTTAAGAAAAAACACCCTTGGAAAAAATAAGTTTTCTGGTTAACTGACCTTTATCAGAAAGGGTCATAAAATGTCAGCAGGCCTCATGACCAGAAGATAATATAAAATCCCTAAGACCTTTTTTTATACATTTATCTGAAGCACCTGATTTTGATAAAGGTCAGGACTGCTGACCCCCAGGTGACTTTAAAATTTCCATTTGTCTCTATGTGTAGCAAAAAGTATATAAGCAAACCTAAAAAGTAAAGAAATTGGATCAGTTTCTGGAAAGACTGATTCCCCTGTGTCATTCTTTCTTTCCCTTCTGGCTAAATTCCCATCTGGAGTGTGGTATTCACCACGTCTATTTACTTGCCCTGGCTTCTAAGATCCATGAGAGAGGGAGCCCAAGGCGGGGCACCCTCTGATATTCAAACAGGCACCAGTGGCCCAACGTAGATGGTGCAAATTCCTTGTCTTGGAGTTTTATTGGTATCCCACATAAACCAAGTTATTTAGCATCCTTTTCTCCACTAATTTTCCTACTATGCTATTTCTTTCTAATCTCCCTCTATATCTTTAATTAAGCAATTAATTGCTAGGACGCTGACTCTGTCCCTGCTTCAAATTACTCTGGATCCACTGGGGGCTGGACCCTGGCACTATTTGTAAAAAAGTAAAATCTTATTTGTTTACTATCTGTTCATTAAATATATAGGATATAACTTGGAAGAGCTAAGTGCTCATTCAGGAGAAACAATGACATCATTTTTACATCATTATAGGCTCAGGATGGGAACTGAAGAAAGCCAAAAGAACTGCATTTGCTTCTCCTCAAATCTGTTCCTAGATTATAGGAGCCATAATCATTTTCTATTGGGTAAAGAATGAATGCTACTAGATGGCCAACAGACACATGAAAAGATGCTCAACAGAGAAATGCAAATTATCATGGAAATGTGAATCAAAACTCCAGTGAGACATCACCTCATACTGACCAGGACGGTTATCATCAAAAAGAATACACATAACAAATGTTGGTGAGGATACGGAGAAAAGGAGACCACTGTGCACTGTCGGTAGGAATGCAAATTGGTGCAGCCACTGTGGAAAACCATAGGGAGGGTTCTCAAAAAGCTGAAAATAGAATACCATGTGACTCAGCAATTCTACTTCTGGTATATATCCAAAACTAAAACCAAAACCACTAATGTTCACAGCAGTATTATTTAAATTCCCTAGACATGGAAGAAACCTAAGTGACTATCAGTAGATTAATGGATAAATAAGATGTGACACACACACACACAATGGAATATTTCTAAACCATAAACAAGAATGAAATTTTGCCATTTGCAGCAACGTGAAGGGATATGGAGGGCATTATGCTAAGTGAAACGACAAAGAGAGACAAATGCTATATGTTAGTGATTTATGTGGAATCTGAAAAAATACCATATACTAATGAATAAAACAACAGAAAAAGCAGGCTCACAGATACAGAGAATAAACTGTTGGTCACCATAAGAGACAGAAAGCAGGGGCAAAATAGGGAAACCAAGAAAAAACAGGCCATTATGGGATTATATGATTTTATGTATTTGAAGCTTTTTAAAATTGCAAAGCCCTACAAAATTTAAAGAACATTTCACTCAATTAAAAAAAAAAAAAAGAAAGACTGTTACTAGATTATTTCTCTAATGGTCATAGGATACAATATTTATAGAAATCATGTCCAGGAAAATGCAAAACAGAAATAATGCACTGTTAATACTGGTGATGAAGCTTGAGTTTTGCTAGGTCCTGTACTAAGTACTTTATTTAAATGCTGCATTTACATGCTGCTGCTGCTGTTGCTTCGGCTGCTAAGTTGCTTCAGCCCTGTCCAACTCTGTGTGACCCCATAGATGGCAGCCTACCAGGCTCCCCGTCCCTGGGATTCTCCAGACAAAAACACTGGAGTGGGTTGCCATTTCCTTCTCCAGTGCATGAAAGTGAAAAGTGAAAGAGAAGTTGCTCAGTCATGTTCAACTCTTCAAGACCCCATGGACTGCAGCCTACCAGGCTCCTCCATCCATGGGATTTTCCAGGCAAGAGTACTGGAGTGGGGTGCCATTGCCTTCCATAACCCTATCAAAATTCCTGCATCATAACTATTTTTATCACTATTTCACATATGAGCGGGTCAATGAGGCAAAGTACCTTGCACAATGTTAGAGAGTTAGTAAGTGTGCTGGAGCTAGAATTTGAACCCAGGTCCAAGCGTCTGTCTACAATGCGGGAGATATGAGTTCGATCCCTGGGTTGGGAAGATCCCCTGGAGAAGGAAATGGCAATCCATTCCAGGACTATTGTCTGGAAAATCCCATGGACAGAGGAGTCTGGTTAGGCTACAGTCCATGGGGTCACAGAATTGGACACAACTGAGCGACTTCACTTCACTTCACTTCCACCAGACTCCAAAGTTTGTGTCCTTTCAACTTTGTTTTAATTGGGTAAGGAATCTAAATACTTCAGGGATATTTAATCCCCATTGACCTTCATTTTAAGCTAAAACTTTGAGTAGTGAAGACTTAGCATGACCTAATGAGACACAGAACCTTTCCAAAGCTTTCCAAAGTAAAAACAACTCCAGGATAGGGCATTGCAACAATATATGAATTCTGATTTCCTGTTCTCTTCTCTTGCCCTTTCTTTCTAAGTGTTGGAGCTCCTCTGAGGGATCTATGATGCTTATTTCAAGCCTCTACAGACTTGTTTACTTTAATTAAAACTTCCCCAAAAAAGTACTTCTCTGCTCTTACTTTTATGTATTTCTTGGGAAACTTCACACTGCAAAGGAGAGGCAGGACATAGCCTGTAGGCAACAATGATTGAGTAGCTTAAATGGTACCACTATGACCTGGTTTCTCTCATTCTTTGCTAGCTTTTGGAAATGTCATCCTTGGGCTACCTACCTCTGCCAGATATCGCCCCTCTAGGTTTTCTTTTCACTGATCTAAGGTTCACATTCTCACATCATACCTTCTAAGCAAAGGAAATTATCTCTTCTGGAAGAAGGAAGGGTCAATGTTTTTCTATCTGTCCACCCACCAAATACTTCCTTTATGTATCACTGGTTCTGACTGGATTATGTGCCCTACCCTAGTCACGGGAACTACATAGCTGATTAGAGACCAGTGACATCTGGACAATCCAGTGAAAGAAAAGAAAATTTTAATTTGCATACCTAAGAAGTTTACATGGACAGTTTCCCATTCTAATACACCAACAGTTTGCCATTCCAATAGACCCTCATTAAAACTGACTTTCATGTCATAATGTCAGCTGAAGTTTTTTCAGCTTGAAAATGAAATAAGAAACAGTGACTATTGTGCCTTTTAAAACACTACCTTTCTAGCTTGATGTTTAGAGCTACATTTTCTCCCAATTGGTAGGCTCAATTGTTTTCTAAATACTTCCATTAAAAAAATATCTTTCTCATCTCACTCCTAATATTCTATCTTGAAATAAACCTTTGAAGTAATCAAAATTACTCACTACCAACATGCATTTTTAAATAAATGATGGCGAGATATTACGTACGAAGGCATCAAGTCTAAAAACAGCAGCAAACTTGACTTTCAGAGGTCAAGATCTGAGTCATTTTTATCATGCTTGGTTAAAACCTTGCCTCAAATGGAAAGAATTTCAAATTTTTTCCTTAAGCTATGCCATATGATTTTTGTTTTGTTTTACTTAGATATAGCTGAAAGGAGCAAACAATCATAGAGAGATGCCATTACCATCCTTGCCACCTGCTCACTCATGAATAATTTAAACCAGGCCAACTATGCAAGACCTACTTTTTTCACTCTCATTTTTTTCCCCACATAGGTACATGCTGTGTTGTAATGCTCTAGAAAATGTAATTTACTTTCCAAAATAAAGTAAACTGGAATTGGCAAAATTGTATAAAAAATAAAATTCTATGAATGTAATAGTTTTCTTCATCTAATGGTTTCTGGATAATTTACTGGCATTGATGAATAAAACCTAATCAAGGAAGCAGTGGTCATTATTCAACTCATTTAACTAACTGGCAAAGATATATAGCTTGAAAATCGTCACCTTGCAGAAAAAAGTATGTATAAATGAGGAACAACAGATACATGATCTTTAAACTCTCTCTTTATGTTTTGTCATCATCCTCAAACACTAATTATGAACATAATGAAAAAGAGAAAACAGATTATTTGCACAAAATCCATATGGAGAAAAATGTTTTAAGTCTTGTAGTTACCTACAAATTTTTAATTATTTTGCAATCAATCACTTATAAGTTTTAAGTATATTTCTGTATGGAATGTGCCCTTCACCTGCTTATTTAAGTTTTGGAATTTTACTATCGTCTAACTCAGGGACAGTACAGTTTGAGTTATGGCTTTTCCACCTATTTTTCTAAGTAAAGTTTCATTGAAACACAGCCATGTTCATTCATTTACATAGACTGAAGCTGCCTGCTCACTGCAGAACCAGAATAGAGTAGTTGTGACAGAAACCATGGGGTCCACAAACCTAAAGTGCTTACTATCATGCTCATTAAGAAAAGATGGCAGACCTATGACCTAATTTCCCTCAAACATTTCACTTAAGAAACAGAAAGAATTTGCTTTGAAACATACTTTAATTATGAACCTTTCTGACATTTCAATTTGAGAAGAATTGTATTTTAAGGTACACAGCCCTCTATCTTAATGTGCTAAAAAAATAACCTCAAAAGATCTTTATAAAAACAATATCTAAAAGTAAAATAATACTTAGCACCATTTTTACAGTGACTTTTTTTTTTTTTAATTAGCTCTCAGGAGGCTCCAAATGCTAACAATATTAACTGGGAAAGCTGAACTTGGCATTGACATGGAGGTGAATGGATCAAAAGGAGAATCTGGCACAAGAAGTAACAAACTAGAACCAGATCTCCATTTTGAGCCAAAACTGCTTTACTGCTTTCAGGCAAACAATTTAAAATAACCCCTGAAAAACTGGTCTTAGTGCAAGACACTCCATGTTTCATTTATTCTCCTTTACGCCGTTCCTTCTTTTTGGAAAAGCATACACTAGTTACAAGGAAATAGATGTATACATGAAAGAGAAATGGCTTAAAATTTGAAAGTGAAAGAGTGAAAGTGTTAGTTGCTCAGTCGTGTCTGATTCTTTGCGACCTCTTGGACCCCAGCAGGCTCCTCTGTCCATGGAATTCCCCAGACAAGAATACTGGAGTGGGTTGCCTTTGCTTTTTCCAGGGGATCTTCCCAACTTGGGGATCGAATGCCCATCTTCCACACTGAAGGCATATTCTTTACCATATAAGCCACCAGGGAAGACCAGGATTATGATTTAGGAGACTTAGTTTCTATTCCTAAATCTGTCCCTACTTTTAAGATGATCAGAGTTGTTCAGGCTTTTTAAATTTTTTTTAATAGAATGTGATTTTTCTAAGTTAGGTTTTTTGGGTTTTGTTTGCTGCATTGTGTTCCACAGAGCTCATTATGTGTTCCATAACTCAGAGGTGATGAGTTTATGGAGAGTGGTGAAAAGCAGTGATCAAATCTCCAGAGTCTTGATTTTGTTTGTTTTGTAAATATTTGTATTGCATATGTTTTATTGGAAGGTTGGGGGGGGGTCTGTTTATAATAAAGTTTGAAAATCTTTGGCCATGTAATTTCAAAGTCTCTTATAATCTTAAAGTTGCCATTTGAGTTAGTTCAAATGGCTCAAAGGAGGTAGTAAAATTATCTCTAACAAAAACATCCATAAACTGTTCAAAAAATATATTATAAAGTTAAAGGAATTCATAGTTAATCATGTAAGTCATTTGGAGTAGTTTTCCTAATTTGCCTTTAATAAATCTAGACCTTTTTCTTTTGATTAATGTTTTGTCCTATAATAAAAAAATATCATCTATTCCTATTTTGGCAAACAGAAGAAAGATTTAAACATAAACCCTATTAGCTTAACAAAAAGATTTGATTTTAGGAGACTTTTTCTTGTATATTTCCTTAAGCATTTTAAACATAAGTTATATAGCACATAAACTTTTAGGTCATGTTTTAAAACTTATTTATCTTTTTATTTTTTGGCTGCACTGCATGGCTTGTGAGATCTTAGTTCTCTAACCAGGGATTAAAGCCAAACTCTTAGCAGTGAGTTCTTAGAGTCCTAACCATTAGACTTCCAGGGACTCCCCAGAACTTATTTATCATTTTCACTTTTTCTTATTACTATTCTACTTTGTAACCATGATTTTAATGGTTGTGTTTCATTTTATAAATCTCCCCTCTTATGGTTAAGTATTTAGCTAAACGAATTAAGTTGCTTCCTCTTTTGTGGTACAATGAAAAATGTTATATAAAGAGCCTTTTTCATAGTTAACATTATTTACTTCGAGTTAGTTTTTCAGTAATGGAAGCACTGAGTCCAAGAGGATGAATGTGTGGCCAGACTCTTTCCTATAGATGATGTAATGATATACACAGACATGATGTGTGAAAATTTCCCTTCTGAAGTCAATACTTTCTTGATCACTTTTGGTATCAAGGGTCTCAGAGTAGAAAGTACAATAGGAAGATGCTCAAGTAGCAGTTACAGGTTTGGAAGTAGAAATAAAGCCAGTTTCCTTAGAAGTTATGATTGCTTTCCATTCTGTAACAGGATCTTTTTCACTGACATTTTTTTAAAAACATTTTCTTTTTACATTAGAATTTCATTCATCCTGTTAAATCTTCACTCTATTTGATTCTGGGGCAACAACTTGTCTCTGTTAATCAAGAAGAAGAACTGGATATATTGGGATATCTTACATGATTAGAATAAACAAGAAAATAGACTAGTGGTAAAAATATCAGTTAAGCTGCTACTTTCCTATTATAATTGTTCAGGTTCCTTTAAAATTAATATGATTTCTAATACATTATTGTGCATGTATACTTTATATTATAAAATAAGTACTTTTTATTAATGCAAATAAGATTAGTTTCATTAAATTATATGTAGTGTATATAAATAATATGACATAATATACACTGCAATTAATTGAACATCACTAAACCACATGGAGTTATGCACTAAGATGTGCTCAGTTGTGGCTGACTCTTTGCAACCCCATGAACTGAGCCTGCCAGTTTCCTCTGTCCATGGAATTTTCCAGGTAAGAATACTGGAGTGGGTTCCCAATTCCTTCTCCATATGACCAAGGATGAGATGGCTAGATGGCATCACTGACTCAATGAACTCGAGTCTGAGTGAACTCCGGGAGCTGGTGATGGACAGGTAAGCTTGGTGTGCTGTGATTCATGGGGTCGCAAAGAGTCGGATGCATTGAGCAACTGAACTGAACTGAACTGATGGCACTAAGACAATGCATTAATTCACTGAAACTTAAATTTAAAAACAAAATGTCTTTTTCATTTTATTTGTTATTAGTATATAGATATGAAACTAACTTTTATAGGCTGATTCTGTACATCAAATCTTTTTTTTTTTTTCAGCTTAAATGAAAACAGAAGCACAGCTCATCGACAAATATGCCCAAGAAATGTTTGGCTTGGTTTCAGAAAATATGATCATCTTCTTTGGCTCAACTGATTTGCTTGGCATGCTTTCATCCTAATTTTTTACAGCACCAGATCAGATATTAAAAAAAAAAGATCAGATGTTTTACTGCTGTATGCAAATCCTGTGTTCAGTGATCTAATATCTGATCTGCTGCTGTATAATATCTGATATACATTGAATCTTTATTAAATTATTTATTATTAAAAAAATAAATAAAAACAAAGAATTTTTTTCAAATTTCAGAAAGATCCAGCAACTTTATGAAAATTATTGGAGCACATTTCTTGATGTCAGTTAATTATGTTCTCTTGCTAGTTTAGATGGTTTAAAAGGGAGGAATAATGATAGAAAGTAGGAGAGAAAATGGACAATTTTAAGTGAGGGTATAATCAGTATAGGTATCTCAGTCTGTCTATACATTTCATTAGCCTAGAGATTTTCATTTTCACTTACATACCCCTTTAGGAAATCGAATTATTTTATCTTCAAACTTGGCATTTCACCTTTTATTTCAATTCAACAGAATATTAGAAACTATCCCTTTCAGACTAGGAGAGTTCAGTTCAGTTCAGTTCAGTCGCTCAGTCATATCCAAGTCTTTGCGAACCATTGAATTGCAGCATGCCAGGCCTCCCTGTCCATCATCAACACCCAGAGTTCACTCAGATTCACGTCCATTGAGTCCGTGATGCCATCCAGCCATCTCATCCTCGGTCATCCCCTTCTCCTCCTGCCCCTAATCTCTCCCAGCATCAGAGTCTTTTCCAATGAATCAACTCTTCACATGAGGTGGCCAAAGTACTGGAGTTTCAGCTTTAGCATCATTTCTTCCAAAGAAATCCCAGGGTTGATCTCCTTCAGAATGGACTGGTTGGATCTCCTTGCAGTCCAAGGGACTCTCAAGAGTCTTCTCCAACACCACAGTTCAAAAGCATCAATTCTTCAGCACTCAGCCTTCTTCACAGTCCAGCTTTCACATCCATACATGACCACAGAAAAAAACCATAGCCTTGACCAGGTGGACCTTAGTTGGCAAAGTTATGTCTCTGCTTTTGAATATGCTATATAGGTTGGTCATAACTTTTCTTCCAAGGAGTAAGCGTCTTTTAATTTCATGGCTGCAGTCACCATCTGCAGTGATTTTGGAGCCCCCCAAAATAAAGTCTGACACTGTTTCCACTATTTCCCCATCTATTTCCCATGGAGTGATGGGAACGAATGCCATGATCTTCGTTTCCTGAATGCTGAGCTTTAAGCCAACTTTTTCACTCTCGTCTTTCACTTTCATCAAGAGGCTCTTTAGCTCCTCTTCACTTTCTGCCATAAGGGTGTGTCTTCTGCATGTCTGAGGTTACTGATAGTTCTCCTGGCAATCTTGATTCCAGCTAGTGTTTCTTCCAGTTCAGCATTTCTCATGATGTACTCTGCATAGAAGTTAAATAAGCAGGGTGACAATATACAGCCTTGACGTACGTACTCCTTTTCCTATTTGGAACCAGTCTGTTGTTCCATGTCCAGTTCTAACTGTTGCTTCCTGACCTGCATACAGATTTCTCAAGAGGCAGGTCAGATGGTCTGGTATTCTCATCTCTTGAAGAATTTTCCACAGTTTATTGTGATCCACGCAGACAAAGGCTTTGGCATTTACTTGGAGATCATTTCCTCCAGATCATGACACTTGAATTCAGTTGGGACATTGTGGAACCAAAGAGTTTCTAGAGACAATTTCATCCCTCACCCTTGTTTTATGAATTAAGAAACTAAGGTCTAGAGAACTAAAATTATTTGCCCAGTCTCCTATAAAATGTAGGTAGAATGACAGCTCCCAATTTCCCTCCACAAAGAAAAATATAGAAAGTAGTTTCCCTAGATGCTGGTGAAATCCCTTAATCACCTTTCAGCATACATCCAACACACTGACTTAGTTACCTGAAATCTCTCTACACAGGATTAGTAGAGATTGTAGTAATTATGACAAGAGAAATGGAAGACTTTTTTACTTTTATCTGATTTTCATAGCCTACCACTGCTGAGCTATTAGAGCTTTCTAGAAGCTGTACTGCTGTATTAAACAACTATGATAAATTCCAAAAGAAGGTATTTTATTTATCTACTGCGAGAACCTATGCATAAAACCAATACAAGGTCAATTTATTTTATTTCTGCTTGCTTCACAATATCCTTCTTATTAAGCTTTTTTCCCTTTCTATCTTTTAATTGTTATGATGTAATCAACTGAGATATTTGTAGTATCTATACTTTGTGACTTTTAAGAAACCAGAGCACAAAAAGTCTAATGAGGTCACACTATATCTACACACACACATACACACACACACACACACACACACACACATATTTGAAATTCACTTTCTACAATATTTAGTCCCAATCTCTAGGTTCAGTGATTTCCCTAGTTCTTCTTTTCTCTATGTAATTTAAACAGTTGTTGCTGCTGCTGCTAAGTCGCTTTAGTTGTCTCCGACTCTGTGCGACCCCATAGATGGCAGCCCACCAGGCTCCCCTGTCCCTGGGATTCTCCAGGCAAGAACACTGGAATGGGTTAAACAGTTGTTGGGGGTACAGCAGTTGTTGGGGTACAGCAAATTCAAGTTTTGGTTTTGGGAACTTTCCAAATTTTTCCTTGTGGAACCATTCATGGTGGGTTGAATTCGTGGATGCAGAGCCCACAGATATGGAGCGATGATTGTATATATACTTTAACTGAAAAGGACTATTTTCTAGTGTGTCTTATCTAGAAAGGTGACAGTTTGATTACAATAAGCAATATAGACAAATCAGCTATATCATGCTAAACTGATTTCTCAGGTAAGAAATTCTTGCATTACAGCCCTTTCAAGACCCTTTTTTTTTTTTTTTTCCATCTTGCAACTAGTGAATTGGTCTGTGTTTACAAGAGGTATGGTCAAGATCAAAAGGTCTCAGACTAAGGAGAAAGGAGGGAGCAATCTACACACTTGCTCTTAACCCTTCCTTTCCTACTATTTCTTTCCAAAGTAGAGATAAATCTTTAAACAATTGGAAATAAAAAAATATTCATCTATGCAATGAATATTAGCATCTAATAAATGCCATGCAATAAAGGGGCAGTAATTTAAGTGCTAAAATACAAATATTCCCTGGTATACTAATACCTCTTTATAAGTATTAAAAGTAGGAAATAGACCTTTATTTATATGTCTTTTTAAAATAGGGTTGCCAAATAAAACAGAACATCCAGTTAAATTTGAATTTCAGATAAACAACCAATTTCATTATTTGGTCTATTTTATCTGGCAGAGGATTCCCTGGTGGCTCAGTGATAAAGAATTTGCCTGCAATTCAAGACACACAAGTTTGATCCCTGGATCAGGAAGGTCCTCTGGAGAGAGAAATGGTAACCTCCACCAGTATTCTTGCTTGGAAAATCCCATGGACAAAGGAGCCTGGCAGGCTACAGCTGCAAAAAGAGTTGAATATGACTTAGTGACTGAACAATTTTATCTGACATCCCTCACTGGAAATACAGTTTATCTGCTAAGTTTGGCAGTCCTACTTTAGGGTCTTACATCAGAGGTAGTATAGCTCAATGACAAGTGTTAACTGAAGCCAGACTGTTTGGATTGACTTTGTTAATTACTTAGGGCAAAAATTTATTGTTTCTGGGCTTCAGCTCCTTACCTGTAAAATGAAAGGTTTTATGAGGATAAATGAGAAAATAAAAGAAGTCCAAGTATACACTGTAAGTTGCGATGATGGATTTTCTATGATAGATCCTAGAGAATTTGCTGTCAGAGAACTTTTTAATTAGTTGTTCCACTGAACAAAATGAGTACTTAGAACCTATAGGATGTGCTGAGTAAAGATACAGAAGAAATAGGACTACATGCAAAGTTAACTGGTTTGTGAACACTCTAACTTTTCTACTTCTACTTATAAATAGAAAAATTTTACTTTGGTAAAGCTAACTGGATTTTACATTTGTATGTCATAAAGTAGAAATATATTCATTGTACATTGTAAGAACTAAATAAATATTAAGCACCACTTTTTTGAGTTCAGCAAATATTGCCTTGCCTAAGTCACCTAAAAAAATGAGATAAAGGGTCATAACTCTCATAACCAAGCCTATGACATAATCT